>CAMOHE010050435.1:0-25996 GCA_946598075.1 Artocarpus hirsutus | reverse complement strand
TGAGAAATATATGGTAAACTACTTTTAGATTTAGTTGTACGCCAGTAATTGATTGGATTAGTTCATTTCTAGACATTATGTAAAAATTTGAAGAATAAATTTTAAAAATATCTCATGAACTATGTTATTTGTGTTTACATGCCACCAAACTTTAAAACATACATGTTGTGCACCCTGATCTATAGCACATCTATATTCTCCTCCTGAACTTAGACACACTATTTTTGTCAGACGGATTTGTTGAATTATTGCTTGGTTAAGGTTAGGTATAATATTTAGAGTGACATAATTCGGGGAATTTGTAACATTTATCCAAATTTGAATCAAGAGGTAGCTCTTTTGCAAGCAGATGTTGCAAATGGTTCATAAATATATTGTTAGTGGTTGCTTTGCTACATATAACACATAACTCAAATAAGGACACTAACAGGCCATTTGGAAGAACAGTTGGAATCAACAGTTTTGCTTTGAGAACTGTAGTATGTGAAAGCTTTACACTATAGTTTTTTACTGTAAGATGTAAGAGCTTCATACTGTTCACTGTTGTAGCTGATGGTTAAAACCACTCTTCCAAATGGCCTATAACAATCACAATTCAGATAAGCACACTTGAACTAACAAATTTCTCCAATAAGAAAGATATATATTTAACATCTAGAATTCTTTAGCTGTACTCAGCCATGAATCATGATTGGAGAAACCACAAGGAAAAGTGTTATGATTATGCTTGTTTATGATCATTCCTAAACTTGCTTGACCAAAAATAAATAAATAAATAAAAGCTTAATTCTTTCAATCAATGCACTTTAAGCACACACATACAAAAGGAGGGGAAAATCGCATAAACATTTATGGTGCATAGTGCGCTTTCTCCGCCATGATCTGAGGTAGTTGGTCTGTGGTATGATTCTACATAACCTTATTATTGCCGAACATGAAGATTTTCCATGATTCATATGATTCTCCTTTTCTTAACTTTTCTTTTCTTGTAACAATCTCGATTATAATTCTGTCTGCGGTGTGATATTGATTGGTCCTTTTTGTATTCTCTTTTGAGAACTTCACGTCCTCAAAGTTTTTATTTTTCATTAGACTTGCATTTTTTTCCTCTTTATTTTTTTCCAATAATTTTTTATCAAGATTTTTTTTTATATCAAAATAATAATCTTGAATTGTGAAATTGTGCCTTGGAGGAGATTGCAGTTTGAGGCAACGAGCTTAAGAAACCTTATGTGTGAAAATATTTTATGTAAAACGATTGCTAACATTTTTTTTTCAATCATGTACGTAAACATAAGATATACTTGAATACATATATAGTAATGCTTTATTTCCGATATCATAGATGCTATCTACAAATTGATAAGCCACTGGCACAGAAACTATGACTTGACTAACAACTGTTTTTAGTATTCCTAAATCCCATATTGAAAATCTCTTAAAGAAACTAGCAACAGGGATAGAAGCTGAATAAGACTGAAACTTAAAAAAGCAAAAACATGGAAAATAATAATTCAAAAGCTATACAGAATTACTTATTCTTTTCATGTCTTTTGCTGTGCAGAAGCTCTTTGGAGTCAGGCCTTGTTCCCAGGAATCGGAATGCACTTGACCAGCCAACCAATCGGCCAAGACAAAGCTGCAATGCCAATACAAGCACCCCATTGCCCCCAATCTAGCCTCACAGTCTGAGCAAACTTCTTCAGAAACTCCACCATTATCAGCTGAAGCACTATGGTAATCCCAATTATTGCTAAAAACAGCTTGTTCTTAAGTATCCACTTGAACATGTTCTTCTTCTCCAGTTTCCTTGCGTTAAGCTCGTTAAAGACTTGGTAGAAAACAAAAGTGTTGAAGATAATTGTGTTCTTGACCTTCTCATCCACTCCAAAGATGGATCTTCCCTTGAACTGTAGAGTCAGCAAGACGGCTACCTGGAACAAGGCGTGCGCGATGAGGTTTCTCCACATGACTCGGGTTATGAGCGGGGCAGTTCTACCCACTGGCGGCTTCTCCATCAGCTCATTGGTCGGCTGCTCTGTGGCCAATGCCAAAGCTTCTAATGTGTCCATTATGAGGTTCACCCACAACAGCTGGACAGCAGTCAATGGGACTTTGCCGGAGGACACGGAGGCTATGAAGTTGATGACAAGGGCGGCAACATTCACGGTGAGCTGAAACTGGATGAACTTCTGAATGTTATTGTACAAGCACCTGCCCCATCTCAGAACTGTCACCACTGAAGAGAAGTTGTCATCTTGGATGACAATATCTGAGCTCTCCTTTGCCACTTCGGTTCCTTGGATCCCCATCGAAAGGCCAATATCTGCTTCCTTCAAAGCAGGCGCATCGTTCGTCCCATCCCCAATGACTGCCACCACGTGACCCTTTTGCTTCAAGCACTGCACCATCAGAAGCTTGTCGAATGGAGATGATCTAGCCATTACTCTGATTCTGTCAACTTTCTCAGTTCGTTCTTGGGGTGAGTAATTCCTGAACTGAACCCCTTCGACTACAGCGTCGTTCTCTATGTCCTCATCAGGTTTTAGAATCCCGCATTCAATTGCTATAGCTCTTGCTGTGTGCATGTTGTCTCCAGTTACCATTTTGATGTTTACGCCAGCAGCAGTGCAGGCGTCCACGGCTTCTCTAACTCCCGGCCGACACGGGTCTTTAAGGCCTACTACGCCCAGTAAAGTAAGTCCACTTTCTTCGACCTTCTCATTAACCTGTCCATTTTCTGCTTCAAGTTTTTTGTGGGCAAATGCAATACACCTCAAGCTTTTAGCAGCCATTTTCTGGATAACTGTTTCCATACATCTTCTTTCTTTCGTATTCATGGCTCTGATAGTTCCATCCTCCTCGTGATATTTCGAGCACATGGCAAGTACCATCTCGGCAGCTCCTTTCCAGTGGTTGTGACTAGTCTTCTCACTGTTTCTCCTGATTAAAACACCACTCCTCTTTTTCTCCGAATTGAAGGCCTCCACTTTGATTGTCTCACATTGTTGCTTAACCTCATCAATATCCAATCCCAAGCTAAAAACTCCCCAAGAAAGTATGGCTTTCTCGGTTGGACTGCCGGAAATCTCAGGAACAGAAGCGGAACTTGCCTTGAAGACATTGCCGGTGGTGTTCAAACCGACACCTTCATGCAGTAAATGGAGAACAACCGGCGACATATTTGAAACACTTTTCTGATCAGGGCTCATTGTCTCTTCTCCGCCAAGCCAAATCTCTGTAACCTTCATCTCGTTCAACGTAAGAGTACCGGTTTTGTCCGTGCAGATTGTTGTGGCTGACCCCATTGTCTCACAAGCAGAGAGCTTCCTAACCATTGCATTGTCTTTCATCATCCTCTTCATTGAAAAGGCCAATGTCAGTGTAACAGCAAGAGGCAGCCCTTCAGGAATTGCCACCACCACGATCGAAACCGCGGCAGTCACAATGCCGACAACAGCATTCATCACATCATTGAACCTCGTCTCTCCACCATAGAATTCCCTCTCTCCCTTCTCGTTAGTGGTGTGGCCTGTGAAATAACGGACCATCATAACAACAAGAACAACAGCAGCCACGGACAGACCAACATACCCAATAAAATAAGTCAGCTTCTTGAGCCGCGCTTGCAAAGGCGTCTCCTCGTCCAACTCGTGGATTATTGAGCTCATCATCTCGCCCCACGCTGTGTTCATGCCAACAGAAGTGACAAGCATCAAGCCAAACCCGTCTGTCACCTTCGTCCCGGACAACAGAAAGGGATTCTTGTCGCCATTGATCTCGACGTGGTCGCTTTCTCCGGTCATGCTAGATTCATCCACCTTGAGAGAATGTCCTTCCAAGAACAACCCATCAGCAGGAATCTGATCCCCGATCTTCAAGCACGCTACATCGCCCACGACAATGTCGAAGATGGACACAGGTTGGTGCCTTCCATCTCTCACAACTTCCACCTTTATGTCACTGTTCTTCGCAGAAAGCTTCTGGAACTGCTTCGACTGATTAAAGTTGGTCGCAGAGGAGACAGCCACAACAAGAAAAACAGCAAGAATGATACTCCCGCCATCGAACCAACCATCTTTCCAGCCATGTTGTTTAATACCAAACCCTAGAGAGAGAATTGCACATGCCAAAAGAATCATAATAACAGCATCTTTAAATGCATCAAACACAAAGCTTAAAAAATTCTTAGCAGGTGGTTTCCGGTACTCATTGGAACCGAAATCATTCTTTCTACGCACAAGTTCAGCGTCAGCAGTGTTCGCAATACCATTCTTGACGTCGCTTTCAAGACTAATAGCCAAGCCCTTGACACCTCCAAACTGAGACGTCAAACTCTCAAGATCTTTACCTCTCACCATGTCACTCAGCGCCTTTGGCGTGGCATCGACCAAAGATGGGTTTTCGACGTTGATGGTGACGTAGGAGAGGGAGCGGAGGAGTCTGGGATTGTCCAGGAGGGATTTCTTGGACAGGGAAGCTGCGAGAGCCCTAGTGAAGGATATGACAGTGAGTGCCAACCTCCATCGGCGATTGGGGGAAGTTCTGAAAAAGGCTGACGATGGGCAATCTTTTCGGACGTGCATGGATCTTTCTTTTTGCAAAGTTTTTTGAGGCCTTAGGGACATGATTACAAATCCAATGAAACAGTAAAACAAGAAACAAAGTGCTTGAGTTTTTTTTTTTTTTTTTTTTTAGTGTTCTTCAAGAAGTAAGATGTATAGAATGTGGAAGCGTTTTATTCTTATATAGAGAGTTTGCGTTATGGTATTGATTGTGGCTTCAGGGAAGGGTAACAACAAGGAATTCCGGTGGAAAGACCTTGGAAAGTTCCTTGTAGTTTTCTCGAGTCAAAAACCGTCCTAGAGTTAATAAACCAAATGTATACTTTTTAATAAACTTAAAATAGAGTGTATGAAAAAGTAAATATCCCAAGATTTAAATTGTATATGGTGCTTTTATTTCAAACTTTCAATTCAAATACGCAAAATATACACCACAATAGACTTCTCAATAAGGCTCTGTTTGAAATAGTTAAAATAAGCTGTTTTTAGTTTATTCAACCCAAAAATTGCTTTTGCTTTTATAAGCACTTTTCAAACAAGTCTTCTCTTTAGTGTTTATGAAAAGCTTTTTTATTTACCTTTTTAACCTTACATTTGTGAGTAACAATATTGCAAATTCAATCTATATCCTTATATTACATTAGTTTTTATAACAATGAGGGCTTTTGACTTATTTAGCTAATTCAACACTCTTTTGAAATAAAAAGTTACTAATTCATATGCTATCCAAACATTAATTAAAAAACTTTACTTATATTTTTCTTTTTCTACTACTTAAAAGCAAAAGAATAAGCTCTCCCAGACGAGCCCTAATCGTAGCACTTTATAAACTCTCTTTGGGTTCACACTGTCTATTAGGTCCTTGGTTACATGGCTAAGCTAGCTGCAGACCAACTACCGAAGGACGTGGTCTAGTAGTTAGGATGCGTTTGTTAGACATCAATTGTTCGTCCGCCAAGGTTCGAATCCCGTAGTCTCCCATAAGGCTGCCGCTCCAAAAATTACTGTTGATGCATTAGGATGATGAGACAAGCGGAGGCCCGTAGTCACCGAATAAGAGAAACTAATATAAAATCCTAACTGCTCGTTCTGTGGCCCCAAAGATTGCCAATAATGACAAAGGGTATGGAGACAGGATGTGGACCACCATATCATTTTTTTTTATAACAATACTCTGTCATACTGAATAAATTGTACAATTAAAAGATTTAAAGTGATGAGTACAATTGTGTCACTTGGAGTATTTATAACTATAGTTCAAATTGATTTTGATATAGAGTTTTCTCTTATAAAATTTAAATTATATTTGTTGTTTTTTTATTTTAAACTTTCTATTTAAACCAATAAAACAACGCTACACTAGACTTCTCAATAAATAGTAGAACTTCATAAATTCTCGTTGGGTTCTCACGGTCTATTATGTCCTTGGCTACACGGCCAAGCTTAGCTTCAGACCATGTGCTAAGTAGTAGCAACATACCCTGCCACCACTTGTTTGCTAGAGGATTAGTTGCAAACTGTACGTGTTAATTTTGTCCTTTGCAACTTTATCCTTATTCAACACCTAGTTTTAGATGGAAGCCCAGACCATGCTCTATGACGCACAAAAAAAAAAAAAAAAAATGTAGCTCTGTTTACTGCTTACTACTAGTTACCTGTTAGGTCACTTTCACACAACATTACGAGTTCTAAACTAACCAACCTCATTATGTTTATTTGTCTATAATAAGCTTTCGGAAATAAACAAAAAGTAACTAGGCTTCTTTTAACAATCAAGTTCGACTTTTTACCTACCCAAAGGGTCAACTTTGGTGGTTTTGGTAAACATAATAGACCTCCTCTTTAAGCATTGACTTTCCATTGATCCTGTTACGATAAAAAAAAAAAAGGTCTGTGATAATTGTAAACAAATGTCGTACATCTTTTGATCAATGGACCAATTCGAAACAGTCGGGGCTTTCATTTGGCAAAAGTTAAAGCCTAACATGTTATAGCATAAAACAAAAATTTATTATATTATAAAATTTTTATATATTATAATATTTTAATTTTAACTTATAATTTTAACTATGTTATTAAACATTCTATGGCTTATTTTTGTTAAACATGTGATAAATATATTTTACTCTTTTGAATTATTTGTCTAGAAGAAATCAAATGATGGTATATTCAGTAGTTGATTTGTTCCCCAAATGTTATTGTCAAAATCACGTGAAAATAAAGAAGTATGTGAATGTTCAAAATATACATGTTTAAGAAACTTGATTTAAATCAATGGTTTAAACTCAAACTGTATAAATATCTTACACACTATAGTGCAAAATCAAAAGTAAATTTCACATATTATAGTGTTTTAAACCAAGGTTGTTAAACACTCTAATAACCTCACAAATTGGAGTAGAATTCTGATAATTATTTGTTCGGTGTGATATTTGGAGTTACTTTAGTTTATGCATTCGTTATTTGTTAGTTTGTTTAAGTTTGGAAGGAGTTTAAATAAGGATCAACCCTCGTTCTTTATCGACCAATCAAATGTGTAAAGAAGCTGCAAATACGACAGGCTCCAACAAGCAAAGGGAACCACACAACCTGTTTAGGCAGAGGGAGAGGAATATATCTTAAGTTGGTCCATGGCAGTATTGTATTATTATGATGAAAATCTTAGTTTCATCCCCTAAACTTTGCTCTGAGTCTTATAATTTTATCATCGCCAATAATAATAATAATACTAGTATTAGTTTGATAAATGTCTCATGGAGCACTTTTGTCATTTTGAAGCAGTGTAAGGAAATTTAGATTGTTGGTTCAATTGAATTGAAAATATCTAACAATCTAAATTCTATGAAAGAAAATAGTATCTTTACGTTTGGCATAACGATTTGAACTCACCAATTCGAATTGTTCACTGTATATTAGCTATTAGTAGCTATAGTCTAAAGCTCTCACATATTACAACATTTTAAACAAAAATTGGTTCAAAACAATGGTTGAATTCTTCTTTTTAACATAAATAAGCTGTTTGAAAAAATGGTTAGAATCATTAGTTATAACTATAAATAGTGTAAAGCTCTAATGCTACAGTAAAAAAATCAAAAAATTGCAACAATATAAAACTTTCATCTGCTACAGTTTCAAATTAAAACTATTAGTTCTAGTCATTTTTTAAGATGGCCTAAAAATATAACAAAACGTTTGAGCGGAGTTATCAAACGTGCTATAAGTTCTATAATGCGGCCGAAAAGGCCTTCAAACCACAAGACTAGGTGAATTTTCAAGCACAAGTAAGAAAGCAAATGTGCATTTTTTTTACCCCGTGGAAGTAATAAAAAAAAGAAAAGCCAAAATCTATCTCTCGCGCTAAGTGACGAGAGTCGCTAGGCTAGGCGTTATTGAAGTCCTCGAAAGTTAGCTTCCTGGCAGGTCCATTTCAAACCCACATCACCATCCCAATATGTCTCTTGTGAGCAATGCTGAGAATTTGCCTTGGGAATTCCGAGCGGGCTGTGGTATATACCATTTTAACCTGAGTTGGCGTGAGATGTAAGACTACCCCCTTTTTTTTTTTCAGTTTTATTTATTTATTTATTTTATTGAAGAAACACCAAGGTTTCATCAACATTTGGATGCCTTTTTAGCAAAGATAGATCAGGGAAAACATTCCAATAACCAGGGCCAAAAAATACCACATTTTCTAAAAAAAAATCCATTTTTGCTAAAAAAATCCAATGCTATTGAGTTGATTGTCGCTTTTATGCATACTATAACATATGTCTTGTGATTTTAGCTCCCTAACAGACCTTTTGAGAAATAAGTTAAAACTGATGATTATAACTTAAAATACTATAACATACAAGAAAACAAAAGTTGTTGAAATACTAATTGAGGTTCCTAAACAGCATCTAAATTTTAAAATGGACGAATATGATGAAGTGAATTAAGGTTGTTCGTTATATAGATGTATTCATAAAATGTTATACTTCAATTCATTGCTACACACATCAATGATTGAAACAGAAAAAATGGGGATGTGTTGTATCTATTTGTGAACATTGAACAATATACTTAAACAACGGAGTACTACTTTTTGCAGACCTTTAACTATTCATGCAGCTAGAAAAAGGCAAATAAACAGTAGGAAATCCAAACTTTATGATTAATACTTAGTTTCCTCCTCATTAGATTCCCACTGATCAACTTTGATAATTAATCTCCAAGGCAAGCATTATTTTCTTTGTACACAATCATCGAAAAATAAAAACATTAATAAATTTCCACCAGGAAAAAAGGGGAACATCTATGATCTATCTTTTGAAAAAGAATAACGTGGCATGAGCGAGTGATTTGTTGCATTCAACAGAATTCATGAACATAATCAATTCGCTCATTATTTGTTGCAAAGAGACTATAATACACTTTCTTAAAGCATATTTGACACATAATATTATATTATATTATATATATTATATTGTATTATATAAAAAAAAAACAATACAATACCACACGATACATCAAACAAACCTTAATTAAAAAAACTGCAATATACTTTCATAAAACTCCCCAATTGCATTTCACCACACATCAATTTGGCATCTTTTTTTTTTTTTTTAATGACTGGCAATGTACTCTCTAATACTCATCTTAAAAAAAACTCTTTAATATTTTCATTTTGACAGATTATTATGTTAAAGTTAACGTTTAAATTTTTAATTTGGACAAATTATTTCTTAAATTTGATAAAGGAGTGCAAAGTGCTTCACATGCATAAAGTCCTTGAAAAAAGCGTAATTTTTGGTGGATATTGAAGCACATTATATTACATGCATAAAGTATTTTTTTTAAATACTATACATAAATTTAGAACTACTCCAGATAACTAACTCTTTTAGCATCTATAATATAAAAATAAAACAAAAACAAATGTAAAGTTTTTCACATAATATTTTGAACAAAATTATTCAAATTATTGATACCAGCATATTCCTATATATCCTATTTATAAATTGTTTGGTAATAATATCTTACAATAAAAAATAAAAAATATAAAGCTTTCAATAATTATAATAAAAAATAAAAAATTATTCATACTATTGAATATTAAATACCTTATGAATGATAAAAAGCAACAAACACTGTAATTTTTAAACTACCATTTTGAATTTCAATCTTAAATTCCTTATGAAAGTGTTTAAAAGCTTAAAAAAAAAAAGAAAAAAAAAAGGGACGGGCAAAAGAGAGGTGAGAGAGTGTGGAATAGTCTAAATCAGCCAAAAGAGGGAAACTGGAAAATAAGGGGAGAGACGGGGAAAGCTTGCGATTGGTCACTGTCTCTGCCAACTTTAGCTTTGAAGTTCCCCTGTCGTCCTCATTTTCTCTACAGCCAAACATACAGTTCTTCTTTGCACCGCATTAAATGCGGGCATCTCCTCCTCCTCCTCCTCCTCCTTCCTTCCTTCTCCTCCTCCTCCTCCTTCTTCTTCTTCTTCTTCTTCTTCTTCACCTTCCGGTCCATTATATCCATTTATTCTCCTCCTCCTCTTCTTCTCAGGTCTCTTTTTTCTCTCTCTCTCTACTCTCAAGCTCTTTGCTTTCTTCGGCTGTAATCTGTCTGTTTTTCTCTTTACATTCCGGTCAAATTCTTAATTTCACCATCTTTCTTTTCACAGATTTGAACGTGTTGTTCTGATTCAGCTCGGTTTTTTAATCCGTTTCCGACCGAGCTCCTAGTTGCAGATTCCGAAATTCATGTTAGTTTCTTGAACCCAAGCTCAATTTTGAAATTGGAGATCGCGAGTAACTTCCGGTCTCTTGGAGCTTCTCTCTAATAGTATTGCGGCGGAGGAAGCTTTCGTGGAGTGAAAACGGTGTCGTTTTCTCTGCAGCGAGGGATTGCGTAGGGTTTTTTTTTTATTTTTTTATTTTCCTTCTTTCTTGCTTTCGTTAATGGAGGTGAGGATGAAGAAGTACCGACAATTGAGCCCGGAGAGGGCCAAAGTGTGGACGGAAAAGTCGCCGAAGTACCAGCAGAACCGCAAGGTTCCGGTGGTTTACTATCTTTGCCGGAATCGCCAGCTCGAGCACCCTCATTTCATGGAGGTCCCTTTCTCCTCTCCCGATGGTCTCTATCTAAGAGGTGAATCGCAGTTCTGGAGTCTAGAATCTTCTGTTTCATTGGAAGTTCGTTTTTTGGAAAGAAAAAAAGGTTTGATTTTTGAGGAATTTTATGTGTTCTTCACAGATGTGATTGAGAGACTCAATGTTCTGCGAGGCAGAGGCATGGCTTCCATGTACGCATGGTCTTCTAAAAGGTGAAATTTCTTCAAGACTTTGTACTCTTTATTTTTATTTTTTCCTTTGTCCATATAAAAACTGGTAATTGGTCGTTTTCTAAAAGGTTGAGCGGAGATTTTTATTTAGTTATTCTATAATTTTTTGTCTTTTAATTAATGCAGGAGTTATAAGAATGGGTTTGTTTGGCATGATCTCTGCGAAGATGATCTAATTCATCCCGCCCATGGCAATGAGTACGTTCTCAAAGGCTCTGAGCTCTTTGAAGAATCTAATTCAGGTATATAATTGTTTGGTTGACTAGAAAATGTAATTCAATATCCATTACAATAGAATATAGCTAAATTTTTCCGTGTCAATGGGAAAAGAAATATGAAAAGCATGATATGTTCTCTCCTCAGATCGATTCAGCCCCGTTGTAAATGTGAAAACTCAGAGCTTAAAACAGTTGCCAGAACCCATCTCTTCTAGAAGCCAAGATGATTCATCGTCCTCATCTAGTCTAAATGGGAAAGAAGTAAAGAACTGTCGGGACGACGAGCTCTCTCCTCCGGTTGGGCGTCCAGGGTCTTCCAGTGTATCTCCGGAGTCCAGAGCCGGAAAGAATTCTTCCTGGGCCAATTCTCTGAGCTTAACGGAGTATAAAATTTACAAAACTGATGGTTTAGCGGACGCTTCGACGCAGACGGAGGACAATGTGGGTAGATCAAAAGTCCGAGAAACTTGTACTAGAGGTGTTTCAACAGACGACAGAACATTAATCGAGCCTGATTGTGGCGAGAATTATCGAAACCGGCTTGTGCGGGGAAAGGAGAACCCAGAGATCTGCAGTGATTCTGTTTCCCCTCCCCCATCCACCTCTAGTGCCTCCTCGTCTGGTGGGAAGACTGAAACTTTAGAATCCCTGATTAGGGCTGATGCTAGTAAGATCAATAGTTTTAGAATTCTTGAAGAAGAAGATATTCGAATGCCAAACCACGCTAGGTTCAAGGCCACAAATGTTTTGATGCAACTTATATCATGCGGTTCTATATCCGTGAAGGATCAGAGTTTTGGCCTAATTCCAACCTACAAACCTAGGTTTTCCCATTCGAAGTTTCCATCACCGGTCTTCTCTACTTCAATTATGATGGGGGAACTTGACTGCCTGTCTGAAAATCCAAAGTTTATGGGGTTGAGATTGGAAGATAAAGAATACTTCAGTGGGAGCTTAATTGAGACTAAACTGCTTAAAGAAGATGGACATACTGCTCTAAAGCGTTCATCATCTTGTAATGCAGACAGGTCAGTTTTATTCCTTAATGTTTCTGTTTAAGATTTGCTGGATTCTTTTTGTTTGTCTTTGAACTTAATTGGCATTCCAAATATGAATTAATGGTTCAAGTTCTTTCCGTTACGTTGTAGTATAATCCAAGTTAAGTTGGTGATTTGCAAAAACATTATGCTGTATTAGATGAAAGTAAGAATACACTTGTCCCGTTTAAATAATTTAGATGCCAATTTTAGAAGCCTTCTGCATGATTAAAATCCGGATGGTATTAGCAGAGTTGAATGCGGTACATCTTTCCTAGCGTGTAGCAAACAGTGTTCAGGTACGGGCCTTCTGAAGGTTCAAACTTGTGTCTCACAGTTTGGGGTTGGCTCCTCGTAATTTTCTTTTTGCTCGATGACTACCAAGCTCATGCTGAAAGATGAAGCTTGGTTGCTTAATGAGTCTTGTTTAATGGAGGCAATGACGAGTTTGTTAAGCTTGTCAACAGCCCAGTCAAAGTTGTTTATAGAAATTTAAGATTAGAAGTTACAAGCCCTTACAAACTGATAGTAAAAGAAAATTTGAAGTTTTCTGGATTTACTTGCATATGTTGAGGTTAACTTGTCACAACTATTTTAAGCATTAAAATATTCATGTCTGTAGATTGGTACTAATAACGCACTTTATTCTTGATTATGATTCATATGCTACGTACATGATGACCTTGCAGGACTTGTAAGCAGTTGGATTCGATTGAGGACAAGGAAGAGTCTACGTCAGGGCGTTCAAAGTGCATCCCAAGATCAATTAAGGCTTCATTAACAAAGCAACCGCGAAGTGACTCTATGAGATCCCCTGCTTCTGATAGGCCAAGAAACTCTTCTGATGGAGTTGATGGCTCAAAGACCACTACTAGCGTATCAACGGGTGCTGGTAAAAGAATTACAGATACTCCCTCAGCTAAAAACGAAACAAAGAGGCTAGATTCTTTTGGAGAGGAGGAGAAGGTGATCAAAATTGAAGAAAGTTGAGTATTGACTCCTCATTTTGACATTCTTGCTTAAAACTGTCAGGATATTTCCAATTTTTAAGATCCACAATAAATGACATTTCATTAATTTTCTCTAACAGGCTTGCTTCAGGAGCTAGGGTTATAATCCAGTCCAAAGCACCTTGCCACACGGCTGCAGTTGGTAGCTTATAGAAACCCGAAGATACAAAGTAATGGGTAAATCATTTAAGACACTCTCTACACAACTAGAATTCCATATTTGAATTTCAAATGATGACAAATTTTGTGGCGGGGCATGTGTAATGATTTTTGTAAATCTGGCAAACAAAAAAAGAACAAAGCAAATCACTTATTTGCAAAAGTGGGGCGATGCTTTGATGGGTTAACGTGGTCCTGGTGGACCAACTCCTGGCTTGAGGCAAGGAGTTGGGCTTTTTGGGTTGGATTTTCAATGGGGACTGTACTTTTTCTCTAGCTATTTTTCTTTGCCCCTTTAAATTTCCTGCTCTTTTTTTTTTTTTTTTTTTTTTTTTTATGTGTCTGGAAATCACTACTTTTCTTTTTATTTGGAGCCTTCTATGGACTGATATAAATCCCTGTTGATGGGAGTATTGTTCTGTACGTTAAACCTATTAAAATTACAATAAAATAAAAAATATACACAACCACTAGAATTTGATACAAATTTAACAGTTATAAACATAGCTCTATTGGTAAGGTTTGTGTATATATATTTTTCAATCCACAATGGTTTAAACTGCAAGATAGTGGTTGCCCAAGCAGACCAGCGAGGATGGTATTAATGCCAAGGATTCTTTTTAGGTCTGGCCCGTCCTTTTTTCAAATTTTTGATTTTTTTTTAATATATGGAATTCAACATAGGATTCCTATCGAACCACGTTTTAAATTCAATTGCCTGCACAGGAGACCTATATTCCTGTAATTTGACTCTTCATTCAAAAAGTAGTTTTTTGACCCTCAATTATCAAAGCAAAAGGGTTGTTTTTCAAAAAAGTCAAAGCAATCCTCCTTGGTTATAGCAGACGACTCAGTGAGTGGAGAAGTTAAAATATGTTGCCTGTTTCTTTCTCTGATGAAAACCTTGCTTCTTGTGTATATATAAAACAGTATAATACAGTACCAGGAGATGTCCTTGTCGCTTCGCATATGCAATAAATGGGCAGAAAAATAAGAGTTGGATGGTTTATTGCTGATGCAGAACAAGCCCAATTTGCTTTAATTTATTATTTCTTTCCTTGGTTCTGGTTATTTTACAACTTTTGACGAACAATATCTTCGTTTAAGGAGAAGATGTGGCTGGGGCTATGGGGCATGGCTTTGCCAAAAAGTTCTCGTCACGTGTAGGACATCCTTAATGTGGTGCTTGGCTTTTAGGCTTTTTGGAAGTTTTTAGAATTTAGAGAGACAAAGAGAAGGCAGCGGTTGGTGGGGAATAAATTGGGCTGCGTGTGATCTTTTTCCTCTGGAGTGGTGCTTCTGTTCTGTTTTTCCCCTTTTTTTGCTTTTGTTTGGACAAAGTAAGTCCTTGAAGATCGTGAAATCACTTGCTTGCTTGTACAGTTATACACACACGACCTCTTGCTAATTCTCGCTCTACTTCTTTTTCGTCTTTTGGTGAATTAGAGTAAATAATACTTCCTCACCGGTTGTACGTTTTTAAACCATTTATACATATTTTTTATTTGTTTAAGAATTCTTACGGCGAAGAAAATAAATTTGCTCAACTGGTAACATATGGGTGTTTTAACTGTAGCATTAATTTTTTAATAGTCTAATATGTATCTAAAAGCAGTTATGTATCTAGTGATGTAAATTCTTAATATAGACACTCACAGATTAGACGATTAAAATCATAATTTGATGGTTTAAACACTGTCCTCAACCATTGAAGCAAAATTACGTTCTTTATTATAATAACTTTTTTCCAATGCTTATAAATAGGTCATTTTTTTTGGGTATCTATCGAAGAAGAAAAAAAGACACAAACTTAGGTCTCACTCAAAGGTAAATATAGGTGGGGTAGAGGACAGAACCTTTAACGAGGGGAGTACGAACAAGTTAAGGTCCTTTGAGAGTCATTATCATTGTTGTGGTCCAACTTATACCTATGTAATAAATAACCATGGCGATTCGTATCCTTCGTATGTCTTTTAACTTCAAGTCGTGGGGCATTGCGTCTAGCCATGTCCATTGTTATGATCTGTCACTGTCTTTTGTTGTCAAACATGTGCACAACTTGGAGCTGGATCTCTCATCTTTTTCGGAGCGAGCATAATTAGATGACGTAATACACGATGAATTTTTTTTTTGGGTTCTTTTACCACATAAAAAGAAACTCTCTTCTTTTCCAAATGTGATTTAGATTCTATTTGTTCTCCTCCTTTACTTTCTTATTCATCGTATTTTCTTTTTATGTTTATGCTTCTATGCCGACGTGATTGCACATTTGTATGCGGTGTCATAATATTTTATACTGCCAATATTTGAAACTCTATATCAACATTGATGTGAATTCTCTAATGTGAGTTAGCACATATTTGCTGCTTTCTTCTTGCAACTCATTAATTTTCTAATCTACATTAGATGATGAGCCTGAAGACTAATTTACATGGCCAAAGGTTTGTTTCTTAGAATATTTGCCAAACGGAGAGGATTCATGGGAATAAGGAAAATTTTCTGCATTCCAAAGACTTGAAAATTTTCTGCATTCCAAAGAGTTTACCCCTTTTTTTTTTCACTTTCACAGATAAAATAATACAACCAAAAACCTCATTGTGACCTAGTCAAACTCTTCATTTCTTTAGTTGTTAAATTGGACCCCCTATGTCGCTTCATTTAGACACCCATTTTGGAAACTCTGCTTCCCCATCCTGCACTGCACATCTCCATTATAAAAATACAGACACCAATTGTATGATATTTCAGCAACTTTAATATCTCTGTGATGTACAATACTATATATTCCCTGCACTAGACGTCTATAATATATACACACAAAAGCATATATGCTTCAACTAGACGTACATTTGTCCCTTCCATTTTAAGCTAACTAACTTAAGCAAAATTTAATTTACGCTTTGCACTCTCTTCTTAGCTTCTGTCTTTTATTCATTATTCAATATTCATCAGTCTTTTTTTGTGCTGATTATTTTTTTTAGCCATTGGTTTTGGCATGCACGTCATTGCCATGATTGTTTCAAAAAAAAAAAGAATATTCAAGCATTACCCAACAATTAAATTCCTCGAAGTGTTGGCCACAGTTGTATTTATCTTTATTGATTTCACTTAAAACTAAGTTAAATACTACTACGTTTATTTACATGCATGAGTTGTTGTCCGTATGCAATAAAAGATGCAGCAGGATTGAGGCAACACTGTATTAGTCTCTGCTACGGTAGATTTATTGTTTTAAAACCTGGTCCTGTCTCGTTAGTTTGATTCAAACTCAAACAATAAGATAACTTTGACCTAAAATGCATATCTACATAGCTTAAAGGATAAGATAACATATCAAGTGGTCACCTTGCTATGGTACCAAAGAGATATAGATAATTTTCCTTGACAGAAATATGGTCCAAACAATCATTTCACCAATCAATCTATGAACTGGGCAGTGTTCATTTTAATTCAAAGTATCAAACCCATGCACTAGGTGGGTTGGGGAAGTTATCTTGTTGAATTTATGCAAAAGGATGAAAGAAAGAAACTTTATTGGTATTGATGGGTAAAAATAGCATTTTGTTTCTTCATCTTCATTTTGAAATACAAATACTTTTTCTGATATCTTCCATCGCTAATCTCTTCTTGATAACTTTTTTGGGTACTGGAGTGGCCTTTCCAATGTGAGACTTACCAACCAAACAAGGCATTTGGGCCTTCCTTTGAAAATAGTTGGTTCGAAGACATGCCATTCTTTGCCATTCCAGTCCATTCCCGTCCTCATGATCTCATGTATGACGCACGGTTCTTGGTCTGTCTAAGGCATTTTTACCGCCAGCTGTCTTCTTACAATCTTCTTCTTGTCATTACATAGTGGTGTTGTATATGTAGGGCCTGGTAACCAACTGTAAAATACTGGTGATTTAATATACTTGTCCCTAAGAACCTCTGTATTAGAAGGACTCCTATACAGAGACTTCAGCGACGAAATTAGGAGAAACATTTGTGGTGACGAGCGATTTCCTTCGCAAAAGAACGGTTATCTGTGTTCATTTGAAAACCACAGTTCTAACCAATGATCATCTCACCGTCTCAACCACATTTGTGGAGCTTGAGGCAGTTGGAGCTCCTTGCGTTTGTCTAGTGTTGTAGGACTTGCAGTTAAGGCATTTGTGTGCCACAATGTGGAATTGGACCTCGCATTAGGCCCACAATCGTTGCAGAGGATCCGTACCTAATTTTGCGTAAAAAGTCAATGACAGATAAGTTAGAAACTTTGACTTTTTAAGGATGCTAATTAGTGGCTTAAAACTTCATGTTTTGCTGCTTACCATCTTGCTTTTGTAAATTTCTGCCATTGGAGTGGAGGCAATCTACAATGGACATTTGCAATGTGTATTAGCACATGAGAAGGTAGCTATACAAAAGAAATGAAACATTGAGGATAGTTTTACAAGAATTTAAATACCACTTCATCAAGCTTTTCCCAAAGCTTAGACATGTCACTGGGCAGGAATTCCCACAATATGGAGCAAATAAGTTCTTAATGCTACATTTTATTTGCCAAAGAAGAGTCGTAAAAGAATGTAGCGCTCGAGAACTTGCTTAACAAACAGACTATAGACTATATTTATTAAAAAGGATGATATAACAGAGAGAACTATTTCCCTCAGTAGATGTTCCCCATGAACTAAGCATAATATAAAGTTGTTCTTTTTGTTCTATAGAAGCCTAAGACATGAAATGCTCGTAGATCTTACCTATGGTGTTGCTCCATCTTTTTTAGGCATTCCAAATGCATTGTGTGACCACAAGGCAAGACGCTAATTGTTACAGTAGAATCAAACAGAAACTGCATACAAAATTGGAATAATTGATCCAGTCTGAAGATCAAACAATTCTCTTCTTCTTTTTGGATAACTTCAGAGAACAGCATTCAGTATAGTTACCTCAAAGCAAACAGGGCAGTTATGGTGCATGGCACTTTCCACGCAACGGTGTCCGTCTTCCATCGACTTAGAGTAGCAACATCCTAAACCAAGTATTTAAGGTTGCAACAACTCAGTCAACAGGAAAAGGAAATACAGGAGAAAATAAAATAATCAATTTGGACTTGGACTAAATTTTCCATGCCACAATTTTTACAATGGAAGAAATTTTCCTTGCCTCCAGTACATAGTCATAATAAGGATATTAACTAAACATAAATTGAACTATCACCTGCATATTCCGCATTCATCGCAATGGTATTGCTTCTTTGAAATCTGTAAGACATGAAAAATTTTATTAATTATGAGCAATATTAAACAATCTTGGAAAACACACTTAGAACTTTTTTTTTTTTTTCTCTTTTGGTCATGGTATTTCTAGCTAAACCTAATAAAAATTATTATAGGAACTTACATCGTCATCAAAGAACTTGCGTATGGCGCAAAAGTACTTTCCCATGCTAACTCCTCAACTAATGCAATACTGATGGACCTAATAAAGTTACGAAACCAAAATTAGGTAAATACTGGCTTGCAATATTCTTTCTCAAAACGGCTTTCAATTTTTGAAAATTCGGGTTCGTGATTTAAGGAACTTACATCTTGTTCTGTTCCACAGAGGGAGCAGATGACCTGTGAAGCAGATCAAATTGCACATTATTGGAATTAAACAGAATAAGTCAAATATCCATGATCATAAAAAAAGAACAAGGTACTTGTCATCATAAATTTCAGAAGTCTTCCAAGGGAGAAACCAAACTTGTTATGAATTTTATAACAAATTATTTCAAACATGTCGAGAGAGAGCAGCTAAAAAAGGTTAGTTTTCTTTATGCACTTCAATATCTCAAACTCATGGAAATTTATTTGCGTGTGAATCATCAAGGCCTTCTTACTTAGCGAAAAATTTTAGGCACTTATTCAAACTCGCGTGTAATATGAGAGAGAAAATTTGTCAAGAAGGTGGCCTAAAAATGAATGTGGTCAAAATATGAGCAAAGAACAGTGAAGAAGCACCAACTAGAACGTGAACCTTTTGAACTTCATGTCAAGGAAGATCATGTTGATGGTTAGGATTAGTTTCTAGTGAATTCTGTTCACAAAAGGTTGAAAAAGAAAGAAGATTTTATCAGCTATGAATATAAAAAAGAAAAACTTTGCAAACTATTAAAAAAAAAAAAAGAGCAGCTTTTGTACCTTTGCTTCATTATGGCAGTGCCTGCAATAAAAAATCTCGTCACAACAAGGCGCTCTCATCTTGCATCTCCTTCTATAGTGTGAGCACCTAAAACCCCACAGCAAAATATTATAAAACAAACACAAATAGAAAACCCCACAAAAGAAAAATAAAATTCAGATAACAGAAAAAATCCGACATACCCAAAAGTCCCAGATCCAAGCTTGCTTGGTGATTGATTTATCTCACCAAATGCACATAATTCTGATATCAAATCAGAAGAAGAAGACTCAACTTCACTCCCCATTCCAAAAAAATCTTGCTTTTGTGTTAGAAAGAATCACAAGAAGAAAAAAAGGGAAGGAACACTACATAGTGGAGATCAAAGATGAAGACAAACATGCAAAACCAATGGGCTGTGTGAGCTTAAATCACAGTTTAAACTGTTTTATTAGATTGTATTTTTTATTCTTGTAAAAAATGTTTTTTTCTTTATAGTTTTCCATTCTGTGAATACTAGAATTTAAGTAAAAAAAAATTGAAGAAATAAACAGCTGGATTTAGTTTCGGTGGATGGCGGGAAAACAGGTTAGTATAGCTCGTGAGATTCCATTCAAGGACACCGATTCTTTGTCATTATTATATTTTTAATCTTGGTTTGGCAATATCTCTGCTTGAAAAGTAACGAAAATTATTTTTTTAATTATAAATAATATAAAACTTTTATATATTATAATAACAATTAAAAAATACTATAATATAAAACCTTCATATATTATAATAAAAATGTTTTAATTAATAATACTCACTATCTTTAAACATGTGAGATGAGGGACTATATGGGAATTTCCACGAGATGAGGGAAACATTACGCGTGTTACATTACGTCGTTGACCGGATTTGTGAAAAAGCGAAAAGTGCCTTCGGTTTTGGGAAGAGCCGCTGGCCGGTTGTTGGGTGGCGCGTCAGGCATGGGTCCTGCAACCTCCACTTATGCCATGCTATTGGGCCTAAGCTCACAGTTCCTTGGATCACACTGTTTGGTTTGTCTTTTGTCGTATCTCGAATGGGCCGTTGTCGTATCTATTTGTTTACTTACGTTATACTAAAAAATATATATATATATGTGACGTTATTATTTGTATTACGTGTTAATTCATGTTGTAAATAAATTTTATAAAAAATAAATTTTAAAAAATAATATTTATAAAAAATTTTTAAAAAAGATATTGTTTTATTTTTTAAAAAAAATTATCGTGAAAGATAGAAGGTCGATGACTAATGACATCCCAATCCCATAGATGTTGAATGTACAAGAACAATGATTGAATTGTGAAAAATAAAAAACAAAAAAAGAATAGTAGGGGGACCTATTGGTTTGGTTTCACTACTATATGTGATAAAATTGGACAAATTTAAGAAGGTTTTAATTTTTTTCCTTCAAATCAGAAATTAAATATCAAAACTCAAAGACATAAGATCCTTAAAATTGGCACGATTTACCCCAAATCAAACTCATTTCATCTGTAAATTCAAATGAAATGCTTGAGAAGGGAAGCGTTTAAAGAATTTTGAATCAAGATACTTAACTAGACATAGTATATATCAAGCATTCGTTGCGTCTTTTTTGACAAATCGTCTAATAGACCAAGAGTGAGCAACCCAGAGCACCAATACCACACAGTAAATCGTAAAGAAGTAAATCTTGCAAATTACAAACATAACTTCTACAGAAAACCATCTTCGTCATTACAAAATATATCCAAGAGAGACATAGCAAGCAAAGCCACAAGAAGAAGATGAAACAACGGATAAGTCACTGAACAACCATCTTGTAGGCGGATGAGTCATTGGTGCCTACTATGAACCTAAGAACCAAAGGAACCAAAATGCAAGTTTGGTAAAGCGCGGACACGTATGCACTTTGCCAAACTTGCATGCTTTCATAGCATTCATTTGGTTTCCTAGATGTGGTAATATATAGCGCTGCCCATAGTTTGTGTTCTTGGGCCATTTAGATGTAAAAACTTTGGTTTTGTTTCTTAAGATTTGTGTGAGCTTTCAATAAATTCGTTGATTCAGTCCAAAAAAAAAAAAAACTACAGAGCTGTTTGGTATTGTTTTCAAAATAGATGAAAATGTTTTTGTTTTAAAAATAAAAATTTTTAAGAAATTATGTTGAGGGTGTTTTTAAAATTTTTGTCTCAAAAAATATACAAAAATATTTCTAAAAATTATAAGAACAAAACCAAACGGAGATTACGTCTTCTTGCAACTTGCAACGCTTGCATTTCTTATCGTACTTCTTTGGTGGGAAAGTGAACAAATTGCTATGGACCTAATTTTTCAAGTTTAATACTTTTGATATTACTATATAAACTAGAAAAGAATTCATTATTATTATGTCCCAATAAATTAAAACCGAATTCAAACTCGAACAACGTGGATCAACAGAATTTTGTCCCAATTGAATTTCATCGAGTCCATATAAAAAAATGTATATTCATTATTCAGTGTTATTAAAAAAATACCTGACAAGCAAACAACTTCAATTATTGGGTTATTAAAAAACTTTGTATATTCCCTAATCAGCGTTATTAGTTTTTTTCTATTCTTTTCTTTTTGTTTTTGTTTTTATTTTTAATTAAAAAAAAAAGAAGCACGCGCGCAGTAATGCTTGATCGGTACGTTTGAACCTGTGGAGAAACGAAATTATACATTATTTCAATGTAGCAAAGTAAATTCAGAAATTCTAATGTACCAAGGCACGTGTTGATTGCAAGTTAGTCGTCTGTTAGACTTACAACATGTGTGTGCACGGCACACGTACGATTTCAATTGGCCAATTAAATATAAGGGTTGTTTAATTCTTCATTAATTAAATTACGAATCTGCCCGTTTTAATTTGTAGGAAATTAAATAATTACTTATTGTCTTTGTTTTTCAATCAAAGAATCTACTAATTGTTTTGCTTTCTTTTTTTTTTTAAGAATTTAAAAATTGATAAGTGGTTCTAAGTACAAGTAAACGCTAATGCATCTTATTGGGATACGTGTTTGTTTTTCTCAAAATCTGAATCCTTTGAGTATTAAGTTTTTGGGTTCTGACTTTTTAAATTTTTGATACTCGGATATTTTTGTTACAGTAAAATCTAATATTCTATCCTATATTTAAGGAAAAAATTATAACTTTTTCATTTGATATCCAAATAACATGATTCTTTTTTTATTATGTTTATAGTGAAAAGAGGAATAAATTAAGATCCATAGTTAATCTTTTTTAAGATCATTAATATTAAGATTTTATTAGATTTGTTAACAAATCAAAAACTATTTTTACTACCTCTTCAAATACAAATTCCAATTTTATTCTATACTCAAATTAAAACTTAAATACATATCCAAACGTCAGTTCGGATAATAATTCAAATCATTAACTCAAATCTTAATTCAAATTTTATAATTCAAATTAAATCATTAATTCAAACTCATTTACTAGATGGACCTTTAGATTTTTTTTTTTTAACATTGCTATAAGACACCAGTAATATTAAGCATCATCTACTAATAAAAAATAGGTCATGCGGTATGGGCCCCCACTAAATGATGGTGCCGTTAAGCATTTTTAACCTAATAAACAAGAATAGTGTACATGATGAACCCGCATGTAATTGAACACCCATAAAACTTTAGAGTACGCACATACATGATAGTAGTGACCATTTATTTATTTATTTATTTTGAATGCATAAATGTGTACTATAAATGAGTTCCCTTCAACACTTGATTAATATTATTAATCCCAAATATACTAGTGGCGAGTATGTTTTAGATGCCACCTTGCTAATTACCAGATTTTATTATCCCCAATGTGGCAAATTTTAGATAATTTAGGTTACCTTATATGATTGAAAAGATCATTAATATATAGTGAACAAAATGTAAGTAAACAAAACCGGTTCCTCTGAAGTAATATTTTTTTAGGAGAAGGAAGGAATCAGATTATAATTAATTGGTAATAAAAATTAATATACTAAAATATGATAATATTTAGTATATAACGTACTTAGATTAAAATAAAATTTATTTTTGTATAATATGACATAGAGAAAGCACGAAACAACAACGAGATAACGAAAACAGTAACGAAAAGAAAGGAAAGAAGAAAATGAAGAAAAAGAAAGAGGTAAAATTGAAAAATCAAGTGTTTAAAAAGAGCACATGATTACAAAAATGCTATGTATTTAAATATTTTTAAAAGTGTTATTTGCTTACATTAAAATTGAAATTGTTATTTGATGCAATTTCCTATTTTTTATATTACAAACTTTTCATCTTTTAAATAGTTGTAAATCTTCGCCTTGTTTGGTAATCGTAGTTTCAATCATTTCTTACAATTCCAATTGTATTTAATACAATATTTTCTTTCATAAAATTAAATAAAAAATAGTTCCAAACATGCAAAAGATTCCAATTGCTCTTCCAAACAGACTATTCATCTTTTTCCATGAATTTCTATTCCTCAAGCCACTAGGACTATAGGTCTTGCATTTATTTTTTCAATAAATAGACTGGAAATATGATATTTTGAACTAAATTAAGGCTCTAGGCTCTAGCTGTGTTTTGAAAATTAATTAATTTACAAGGACTCAATTGCAAAAATTTTAAACTTAGGTGTTAAAAATGCAAATCTAAATATGCGTAAGGCTCATCCTTTCTGATCTAAAGATCCTTGCTACATAAACATACAATGAATTAATTAATTAATTACTTTCTTTAGTAATTAGGAAGGTTCAGTTTGACCTACTCTCTAATTATTAGATACGTGGACCTTAGATGAGGTTGTTATAATTACTATTTGTTGTTATTGTCCGTTGTTATATTAGTATTAGTTATAACATATATATATATATATATATATATATATGTAGATACGCCGGCAGCGGAGGTATGTGAGGCCAAGTGGTAACCCCACTCATTGTTTTTTTTTTTTTTTTTTTTAATGTTTGTAATTTTGTTGTCGTACTGTGATTTAATTTTTTCATATATATCCTCGTTGATTTTTAGAACATCTTTAATATAACGCTATAATGATGCGCTTGTATCAAATTTTAACATTTAAGTATAAAAAACACTCTTCATTGAATGTCATTTTTATGCTAAATTTGTTATATGTTAAATTTGATGATAAATTTGCTACCAAGTTTAACATATTTAAGAAACTTAATATTTTATCTTTATTAGTTGATACATTAACTTTTTCTTTTAATCATTACAACATTATCACTTTTATCATATTTATTCAATAAAGTTCTATATACTATTAAAAATAACATTATATATTAAAGTACCAAATAAAATAACACATCACTTAATATAGTATTGCCACTGGCGTTTAAATTGGAAATGCCCTTACTTTTTTAATTTTTTAATAAATCACTTTACTGATTTTTTACTCATGAGCTGCTATAATATGTCTTATGGTACCTTATATTTTTGATAATATCATATTTGTACAATAGATTTCAACTTTCTTTTGAAACATCCGTTATTTTAACGGGTATGATTTTGTAAAAAAAAAAAAATTATATGAATAAAATGTTACTTTAGCATTTTTACTAAGTTTTCGCAGTAAATATTTTAAATCTACCTATCACTCATTTCTACCAACCTTGTCCCGCTGCATTAATGCTTAATTAAGTAGCCTCAACTACTTACAGACATAGAATTAATTCACTTCAACTACCATGAGACATTGATATATTTTCTCAACCATATTTTTAAAGCTTCCTTCATCTTCTTCTACAACTTACCCCATTTGTCCCCTCAATTATGTTGACATTATTTGCTAAAAGTCTCTATGGGAGACATGATAATATTTTCTTTTAATGCTCATTTAATTCTATCCCGCTCCTCCACTATTTTGATGCCTATTTATTCAACCATCACCACTCTCTTCTCTAGTTTCTCATTCTCTTCTTTCTCACTTCAATTTCCAACTAAAAACATAAAGCATAAAGCTTTCTTTACAACCACGACAACTATAATTTCTAGCCACGTTTGAAGCCGCTTTGGAGTCAATTCAAGCTTGATTCTTAACCCAAACTTTGGTGTTTTTTAAAGGAGTTTGAGGTAGGTTTTCTTCAATTCAACTTGGTTTTAGTATGTGTTTTCTCCATGTCTAATGCATGATTTTCGTGTTCCAAGTTCATGCAAATTCTAATTATGTTAGCATATATATTTGAGCATTTATGAACAAAAACTTGAGTCCTAAGTTGAAACCGACAACCAACCTTTATTTGGTTTGATTATGATTTTAAACTCATGTGAAAATGTTTATTATGATTATATAATGCATGCTGTATATTTTAGAATGGTTTTGAGATGTTGAACAAGAATAATATGATTTGGGTTAAAGAGAAACTTAACCTTCCATAAACCTTGTATTATCTCTATGGGCAGTAGCCTTTCTTGAAATTCTGGGATTAGATAAAAATAAATTTTGTAAATTGGTTTACATATTTTAAAAGTAGACATC
>CAMOHE010050433.1:0-15478 GCA_946598075.1 Artocarpus hirsutus | reverse complement strand
TACCCTTTGGGATAAGGAGAATGTTAATCTACCCCACTTCAGGTACTTGAAAAAAAAAAAAAAAAAAAAAAAAAAACCACCTTTCCCAGTAAATTTATGAAAATTTGTAAATCTGGATATGGTTCTAGAAATTTATTCTGATTTCAAAAGCTGATAGTTGTTGGTACTCTCTGACTCTGTTACACATATTAAGTGGACAAGACTATTTCTTTCTAGCCAATGGAAATTCTTTCGGGTTATATTTTTCCTTTTATAGCATAAACATTTAAGATTCTACAAATTGTGCGGCTGTATTGCTTCATAGCAACTCTGTAAAGGTGGAGTTAAGTTGCATACGGATTTAAGGTCAGCCATCGATTTTGAGCTGTATTTTTGTATTAACTAATAAGAGGCTTCAGTAACGAGGCTGTGGCCATCAAACCATTATTAACAGCAATCTAGACATAAACGTAATTGCCAGTTTTAGAGTCCACAATAATCTTTATTTGTCATTCTTGGCTATGTTTTCTGCATACTTTAAAGAGAAACCCCTCCATCAATTGATTCACGGATCCTTTTCCATCTGGCTTGTGGGGCACTAAATAAATCCGCATAGAAATAATTTGGTTAAGATTTTCAAGGTGGAAATGCTTATTTGCCGCTTGGGATATCATTTTGAGTTATCTTAATACGACGTTAAATTTATAAACTTATGCCTAACTTTATACTCGGGTAGAAAAACTACTCAGCATTTCTTTGGCATTTGTTATATTTTACATATCTCAAAATTTGGTTCCTTTTTTCTTGCCTTTATTTTGCTCTAATGTCAAAATTTGGCTTTTGATTGCTATTTATTTAGGTGTTTCATTTAATAATAACAACATCATGACTTTCAAATAATTTACAAATTAAAACTTCACTTTGCAAGTTTTAAACCTTAGAATTTATGATAAAAAGAGGTATAACGATTGAATTAGTACTATGCGTTAGAATATAAAATAAAATAATATATCAAATATGCTATAATTATATTTTTTTTTCCATAAATTAAATTAGAGATGGCATTGACATATTTGTATTGGACAATGCGCTGATGTTATTTGTGGAAATTGTGTTATTACGCCTTGTGAAATGAGCACAAATTCTCCACTACGCTAATAGGATTCACAGGTTCTTTCGTGTCAATCTTTGATCTTATAAAGAATTTGTCGTGGTAATTACGGTTCATGATAATTTACGTTTTAGACAGTGAAAACTAGCAAAAGCTGTACAGGTGTTATCCCCTTCTTTATTCACCGTTATCCCTCTTGTTTATTCTCTCTTACCTTTAAATTTATTAGAACGTCAAAAAATATAATTAGAATTAACAAATTAAAATTAAAATATTATAATATTTAAAAACTTCACATTATAACATATTTTTATTTCATATTATAATATATAAAAGATGTATTTTATAATAATTAGAACTAATAAGTTACAACTTTGTTTTTAAAACACGCACTTAATTTATCTTTTTAACTTGCTCAACACTTTTACTAGGCATAGAAGAGAGTCAATTGACATCGGACAAGATATTATATCGAAACAGCATTCATACACCATAGAGGAACACTGTTGAAAAGCAAATCAACTAACGTGCTATTTTTCAGTGAAAAAAAATTCAAATAATATGCTCATCATTTGTGAGGTCTTGCAGCTGAATTTTTAACATTTTAAGCAGGTCTTTTCCCGTTGTTTTAAGCAGTTTTGTATGCGGTTCTTATTAGCTTGTACGATTATACGATTGTACCATTATTCATGATGTCAGTGTTGTCATGAGTTTTTTTTTTCTTTTACATGATTTATTATGTGTACGGACGATTCCCACCGTGAGCTGACGCAATTATAGTTTGTGGCGAAAAAAGTTGGTGGATGTGATGCCACGTGATGATTTTTGAACACTCCTGGTGACTCGTGTGCGTCCAGGGTCGAGTAAACCAACCAAAACTCGTCGTTTGTGTATTTGTTCCTGTGTTTTCTCCAGGTGTCGTTATTCGATCGGGAAAGCAATTAAAGTCAGACGCCTTGTCAAATATATTGTCCCATTCTCCTTTTCGACTTTATATATATATATATATATATATATATGTTTTCCTTGTCAAATGTATCGTCCCGTTCCTCTTTTCTACGTTTTTTTTTTTATTTTTTATAACATGTTTTCCTTGCATGGTTTTGTTTTGCCTTTTCTTTTCAATTTTTTATGGAATCCAAAAGATATCCATGTCTTTATTTTCAATCGTAAAATTTGTAAAAAAAATTAATTTTGACAAAATCCAACAGATTTTAAATTGCTCCTGTTGTTTTCCTTTAGAAGTTACTTCGTAGGATTTCGTTATTAAGCTTAAAATGAAAAGAAAACTATGACTTATCTTAAACAAATAATTGAAAAGGGGACAAAATCTTCCTATCATTGATTGTTGGCCAAAAAATTACAACATGGTAGTTTTTGAGTGTGTGTGTGTGTTTTTTTCTTTCATTTTCTTATGCCAATGAATTTCCATTTTTTTTCTTCTTTGTTTCACAAAAATAGGTAAATGAATTTCATAAGAAATTGTGTGCTTGAAATTTCTATGTATTCCTCTAGCACTTTATTCCTTTTTATAAGAAAAAGAAAACAGAAGAAAATTCATACCAAAAATGACGCAGTTAAACACTATTCCTAGCATTTTCCTTCCTGGACAAGGACCTTGGATATTGCTTTTGATGAGAATAAAAAGTAATTATGGATTCTCAATTAAACCCATCGGTTAGACCTTTTATAGAATAATTCAATTATTTGGATCAACAAATATTTAAAGCCACTTCTCAAAAACCAATTATGCAATTATAACAAAATTAGAATGAAATTTGTTTTTGTTTTTGTTATTGGTGCTCTCTCTCGCTCTCTCTTTTCTTTTTGAGAATGGGTGTAATGTGTTTGCTTGCCCGAATGTGGAAAATACATGCCTTTTGGAAAGTAATTTGTTTAGGCTAACAAATCATCAAAGGAAATAATTCTTGCCTGGGCATAAAAAAATAAAATGAAATTCATTTAAAAAAAGTGAAATATTGTTAGAACAGCGAATGTCAATATATCACACTAGCTGTTCCTTTTCTTTCTTTTTTTTTTTTTTTTATAAAAAAGCTAAAATATCACATTGCTACTTGTTTGTCACAAGTGATGAGGATATAGGCTAACAAATCATCAAAGGAAATAATTCTTGCCCGGGCATCAAAAAGTAGAATGAAATTCATTTAAAAAAAGTGAAATATTGTTAGAACAGCGAATGTCAATATATCACATTAGTTGTTCCTTTTCTTTCTTTTTTTTTTTCATAAAAAAGCTAAAATATCACATTATTACTTGTTTGTCATCACAAGTGATGAGCATATGTAGGGAATTTCATTAATTAGTTAACTAATTTTATCAACTATGTTTAAGTAGTTAATTTTCAAGCATAGGAAGGCCAACTGCTTAATTAAGTTGTCGAGCTGGATTTTCTAGATTATTCTAACTTTTTGTGATTATAAAATGATCTGCACACGAGGTGCATTATTTTTTTGGGCATTGTGCCACCGCAGTCTGATGCAAAGATGCTGAAAACATAAGCAATAATGAGGGGCCGTTTGGGGATTCTGAGGTCCACTAAATTCTAAACGGGCCATCGCTCTAATGACAAATTTATAAGGGGCGGTTTGTTAATGTATTTAGCTCAAGTTTGTTGACCACCTGGTTTTCTCTGACCCTCACTATCGTTTAGTAATCAATTAACCTTTTTTTTCCTTAGCTATAAAAAAAGATTAGATTGAGGATTTTTTTTTTTCGCCACCACGTTTTACTTCTTTAAGAGGGGAGAAAGTTTATGAGAAGATTGATGGTTAGGTATCTCCTATTTGAACCTAAGAAAGAATCTTTTCTACCATGGCAACGCGTTCAAAACAGTTTTAATATAATACGTAAAAGCTTTATATTATAGTATGTTTGTGTTTTACGTTGTAACACGTAAGAGCTTTATGCTATAGCGGTTTCAACTATATAGTTAAAATGAGATTGTTAAACACATTCATTGCTAATACAAATGAGTATATTTTGTAAATTAAAAAACTATATATGAGTATTAAAAAGTCTACGAATATGCACGTAATTAATATATATGTATTTTTGAGCTTGTACAATTATTCCGATGTACTTGATAATTTTTTTGGTAACGATGAAATAATTAGGCAATAACACATGAAAAGAATAATTAATGGGTTTGAAAAAAAGAGAGAATAATTAACAGCAAATTTGGGTCTTAGTCCTCGAGGATACGCTCACATTATCCGCCTACAAAGACTAGACATTTTTTATTACAAAAGAAAAAAAAAGACTAGACGTTTTCTATGGAGGGAAAACAAAATAAAAGAAGACTGGAGTATATAAGTTTAGGGCTAAGATCATTGAATAGCAGCCTCTAATGGAAGCCTTTTCTACGCTTTATGCGTTGAAGGAGACATAGGAACGCAGGACAAGATTTTCTTTTATTTATTTAGAATTTCGGCAGAAAGAAAGAGACTAGAAAAAAGGTGGACTTTGTTAGCAGTTCCTTCTTTCCTCTACTGTTCAAATAAGTACAACTGGGTTGATTCATATCAACAAACAAAAACTGTTATAATCACATTTTGCCACGTGATGATGTAGAGAGTTGCATATGGGAACAAATTTGACAGAGACCAAAGCTGCATGATTATGAATAGAGGCGGTAATAAATATGTTTGTGTAAGTATGTTTATAGCACAATATGTTTAGTCTAAACATAAATATGATACGATTAATAAACGTGTCAGAAATATAAACACGAACACAATATGCCTATAACATGTGTTACACGGCACGACACGATTAACATGATTATTAAACGTGTCATGATAGGTTAACACGATAACAACACACATATAACACATTTATGACCTAATTAACTAAAAACTAAAAAAAATAAAAAAAAAAACAACCAAAAAAATTAACTAAAATACAATATCTAATTAATACTAGCCTACTACAAATATTTCAAATATTTTTATTTTTAAGTTTAAATATGTTATAAATAGGAAGGTCGTATTATGCCGTGTTAACACATTTACTGTCCGTTTAATTAAACATGTTTAGGCGTGTTAGCATGAATCCAGCCAGTTTATTTTCATATTATTCGTGCCAACCCATTTATGGTCCAATTAATAAACGTCTGGTCCAAACCCATTTATCTCGTGTCGTTTTCGTACCATATCATCATGTCGCATTTTAAATTGTCAGCCTTAATTATAAATTCCAATTAAACAATCCTATTCATCGTTACTAATAAAATAATAAAATCCAATTTAAAAAATACATTGTATTTTAAACTACCGCTTTAAGTTTTGTAAGCAATAACTCTTAACCCCATAATAATAGCAAAGATTTTTCATTCAATTTACCAGCTCATATATTTCACGAAATTATGGAATTCATTTCACATGCAAACAAGTCTCGGCAAGCAAAACACGATTGATTCAGTGAACACTAAGCATTCACAGGCAGAAGTAATTTGACCCTTGCATTCATCCATTCCTGATTCTTCGTATACAGCCATTTTATCTTGGTTTCATCGCCCCCTTTAACTTTATTCAAAAATTAATTGTAGTGGTCACTTATCTCTAAAATTTAAAACAGTTTATTAAAGAAGATGTGCCTTATCTAACCTTTTTTTTTTTTTCCCACAAGGTCAAAATTAGCTATCCCTATATTCGTTTGTTGCTGAACTTTTTTTGACCTGGTTAAGGCGACTTTGAAAATGCAAAAGCTCTGTATTAATGATGTAGGATAATTTAGTTATAATAGTCGTTTTATATTTTAACTTTCTTTTATTATTAATTTATAGTTATTTGTCTACTATGTCATTTATTCAAGTATTTTGTTATCATTATGTTAGAAAGCTATAGACACCCTTGTTAACTATTGGAAAGAAATTTGAATATTAATATTGATTACGAAAGTAGTTTTATAGTTTTCAATAATTTGGAAATTTCTCCCTTTTTGAGGATTTTTTTCTTGTGAAAAGTTAAGAAGGAAAAAGCCAATTTGTGATGGCAAAAAGTTGCCTGCAAGCAATATTTACAATGCAGCACGGGTACAAGACATGTATTAGGAGAAATAATTCATCCAGACCACGCAATTTTGAAAATTCAAATGAGAGTGCGATGGTTGGGGGTGGAATAAAACAGGACAAATTGAGTGCAAACATTTTCTGAGAGCCCCTTATATCTATTTCTCGCCGAAGTTTAAGGGTCACTTGTATAATTGTCTAAATATAAGACCTTATTTTAAAAATGTCTATAACTTCTCTTGTTTATAAGAACATTTAAAATGAATTCGTCGTTTTGAAACATAGTTCAGATTGTAAGTTATAACCAAACATGCCATAAACATTGAGAAAAAATACTATTGAAAAGTTAATTTGGTGTCACCAAAGATCTTTGAAATATGTAAAGGCATATTTATCCTTACATAGAAGTACTACCAAAAAAAAAAAAAAAACTAATAAGAAAGAAAGCTCATCATTTGATTGGGCCCAGGAGATTGCCAAGCGCAAGAAATACACTTTTTTGCTTGATCATTAATCTAAGGAAACCTTCGCCGATTTACTTTCTAAGCTCTACAAAGTCCTTACAATAAGGAAAATAAGCAATTTCAGTTTATGCTTTTCTACTCTAACGAAATGGTAGTAACAGAATAATATGATATGCTTTTCAAGGTCCAAATCCAATAACTATGATTGATAACAAACCTCACCTCTTTTTTATTCTTTCTGTTGAAAGTCATAAGAAATAAGGAAATAATGAATTGCAGTTTGCACCAATTTTCACCTTTGTGTAAGAGAAAGTGATAATGTTGAATGATATAACATGCTTTTCGATGTCCCAATCTACAACGACCGATAAACACAAAATCGTTGCCTTCTTATGTTTTGAGAGAGACTAATAAAAAAGAAAGCATAATTATTTCTATTTACCTTTTATTTTTTATTTCTAACCCCCTGAAAGTTCTTATAGCAGTGAATGTAGATAAGCAATAGCGGTGTGCACTTCTCTCTTCTGGTGAAAGTGGAAGCAACAGGAGTGCGGAAAAATATAACATGCTTTTCAAGGTCCCAATTTAATAACAATCGATAGCAAAACTCATTTCATTTTATTTTATTGTCTCTTGAAAGTCCGAAGACGAATAAGAAAACAATCAATAGCAGTTTGCACTAATTTTCTTATCGTGTAAGCCAAAGTAATAAAACTGCATAAAATAACATTCTTTTCATGATGTCTCGATCTATAATAATAGAAAGTTATAAAAACGGTACGATATTACTTAATCGCCCTTTCATTGCGTCAGAAATTACCATTACATGAATAGACCAACGACAAACACAAGCAGATGGTGAAGGCACCGCTTGTTTCTGTACATTTGATTTTCCCAAGCCAATACTTTTCCCTTCAATTAGCTTAACAATATCATCATTTGTTCTTTCCAAATTCATATATTATTAACTACAATCGCTTTCGACTTTTCCCCTACCCACCAATAATTGGCAATTTGGCAATTACAAATGGGTTAATCAGCTTAATTAGCTAACAACCACCAGAGCCAAACCCAATCCTTCCTCCACCAATGTCATACACCACTTGCAGCGTCTTCTGCTGAACGTTCCCGAATATCGACACGTCACCGTCGTATTGGTTCCCCGCGAACGCCAGACACACCTGCGAAGCATTCTCCGCGTACAGTATCCCCGTCGCGTCGAGATCCACCGCCGTCCCACCGCCGAAGAGGAAGCTTATCTTCGGAATCGTCACCGTGTTGTAGCCGCTGAGATCGAAACACGTGTCCAGTATCGACTGACCCGGGGCCGACGGGTAACGGCTCATCTGCTTCTTGAACTCGCTGCTAAGCGAGGAGTACGCCGTCGGCGGGAGGCGGGTGATGACGGTGCCGGAGTCGATGATCGTCCCTCCCACCTGGAACGTCGTCACCGGGATGGGCAGCCTCGTCCCGCCGACGCTGATGCCGAGGACCTGGAGCCCGTAGAAAGACGCGCTGGCGGAGAGCGTGGTGAGAGGGGTGTACTTGACGGGGCTGTTGGGCCTGCCGGAGCTGCCAAAGGAGAGGTAGCCCGTTGAGCTTGAGGAGTTGGGTAGGCAGTAGGAGAAGAGGCGGTTGTACTTTTGGGCCGTTTGCCTCGACGATGGAGATATTGTTGCGGCCCAGGCCCAATAGCCCGGCAGAGGTGCCGAAGAGCCCTTCGTTGTCTTGGCCGCAGCCGAAGTGGAAGTTGCCAATGACGTCGGACGACGACAGCGTTAGTGTGTCCTTTGCGAAGTAGCCGACGGAGAAGGATTTGTCTCCGTATTGGATACCGTATATGCACGTCGATGTCGATGCAGAACAGCCCGGCTTCTTGCCTGAAAATGATATTGATCATGAATCATGATCAATTCAGCATTAATGTTTTCCTCTTACTTAGTTGATTTGTATGATAATATTTTTCTTACTAATCTTTAGACATACATTATAAGCAGTAGGCACGAGAAATTAAGATTGATTACAATTAGTTGTAAGTTAATGGTGCTTCTGAATCATAAAACAAAGTTAATGGTGCTTATTGATATTAAAAGAGACTTGTCATGTAACAATCAAGTAAATCTTGTTCAATTCAATATAAACAAATCTCGAATTTCATCAAGAAGGAAAATTGATTTTTTTTTTTGCTGAAATGATCTAATTAACTTTTTGTTGTCTTACAATTTATTTTTATTGAATTTGGTGCAAAAAATGTGTGTGTAGCAAATTCACCCTTAGGGATCCTAACTTTTATTATTGAGTATGTTTCAAGTTGAATTAACGTCTAAATTAAAAGTGAGAGGTAAATCTGGTTCAATTCAATAGACATCTTGTATTTCACCAAGAAGGAAAAATGAAGAATTGTTTGTGAAATGGTCTAATTAACTTCGGCTAGAACTAGTTGCCACAATTTTGCTCTTAATGATTCGAATTAATTGTTGGTTATCATTAAGTTGAATTAACTTCTAAATGAAAGGTGAGAACATATGAATACCTGTGGCGCTTCTAAGTAAAGAGCAGTATTTGGAGGTGCAAGAAACGTTGGAGTAAGAGGTAGACGTGGAGGGATCAAAGATGGTGTCGCTTTGGTTGTAGCAAGATTTAGCACACGGCTGGCACTGTGTCCACGTGAGGTCGCTTCCTGTGTCGAATACGAGAGAGAGGTCACTTTTTGGCGTCCCAAGGCCCACCGTTACTAGGTAGTCCCCGGTGCTAAAGGCATCACCGGACTTTGCCGGGAGCGTGGTGGCAGGCGCGGTGGAAGCTGATTTCTTGGCAAGACGGGCGTGGATGTACTTGACCCGGGATTGGTCCTTCTGGAGGATTTGAGCATGATCAAGAGTGGTAGTAGGGTCTTGGTGGAGTTGGGAGCACGGGCCATGCTTGTGTACCACTTTCAATGATGCCTTATTGTTAGGCACTGAGAGAGTTCATAATAATGGAATTAAATCAGTGACAAACACATATGACTTCCACAATTATGTCATATCATGATTAGGTCCAAAAGAGTTATGTTTGGTTGATAAGCAGAAGGTTGAAAAAGATTGATCAAAACGGTGAAGCGAATTTTGAAAAGGGTGAAAAAGGGGAAACGATAATGCACTTCAAATAATACTCTGTACTTGTCTTATATACGCGCGTAGTTGTTTCAAACATATCACAATTTTACACATAGAGAAGTTCTCAATCACATGAGCTAATTGCTTTATATATTTTTGTAGAAAAAGAATTACTTTTAATCTTTAACAAAACATGAAACAATTGGAGGATGAGAGCTCATGAAACAATTATACTTGTACGTATCTATTTTTCACATTTTTTTTTTCTTTGAACTCTCTCATTTTCATATATTAAAGACGACATATTTTCTTCTCTTTTTTTTTTTTTTTTTGCCCCTCCAAAGATTTACGGCACTTCTCTCTGGGGGTGACACCTATTGAAAGATTTTCACCGTAGATTAATAAATGTGATGAATTTAGAAATATGTAATTAATTAAGGATCTTTTTTGGTTAAAGTTCATATTTATCAACAATATTACATATAGATCAAATAAATTAAGATTAAAAATAGTGCTAAAGGAATTTAATTATGAATATATTTATTACCGATGGAATATCTTTCTAAATAATCCTCTGCTCATAAAAATTAAACTTGGCATGGTTCTTTTTTTTTTTTTTTATATTTGCAAACAAAAAAATAGAACTTTTTTTTTCCCGATATATATCCTTGGAAAGAGTATTTTCCCATAAGCCATCCATTTTTTGTTTTGTTTATTTTATTTTATTGGTAGAAGTTTTGTTTTGTTTGTTTTGCGACTCTTAAGTCTTCACCCGTGACTAAGTATATATCCTAGCCACACAATGCATGCACATACAAAAATATATATAAAAAAATCTCGTCCGGATTATATGTATGCGTGCGCATCTATACAGCAGCAGGAGGCTTGTCAAATTAATAATTAAAGCCTCTAATTATCCAGTGCTCTCTATCTCTATGTAGCGCGACTTAAGACCAAAAATTATCCAAATGATAGCAACTTCTATGTAATGAAATGACGTGCTACTTTGGTATCTTGTATGAGTAATTCAATTCTATACAAGTTAACTCTTATATCAAAGTCTGAAAAAGTTCATGTGTGCATGATAACCAAATAAGCATTTCTTCATCCACCAAATGTAAAGTTATATTAACACATATCATCTTGGTTGAAAAAAATGCAAATATATAATGGACCCACACAACTCGGCAACTTGCACAAAAATTGTTTTCGTATTTAAAAAAAAAAAAAAAAACTATCACTAAATGCCATGCTTACTCCTTCCTCTATCTAGATATTCTAGTGCTTACATTTTCCTTTGTTTTCTGGCCCGGAAATAAAGAATTATACATGAATTGGCTTGACCTTTTGGCCGTGAGTGACCTCAGGATAAATAAAGCATTCACATGCTCAAGAATAAGATTTGGCTATTTCAATAACTGTATATGATTGGGAAAAGAATATTACTGAAAGTGGGGGTAATTATTCATTTATTTATTTTTTTGAAAAAAGTAGTTGCTCCAGAACAAAACTTAAAGCAAGAAAACCATCGGAGACATTATGATAGAGAGAGAGAGAGAGAGAGAGAGAGAAAGAGAACCTGTGGAGGGGCTGCAAATGGAAGCCGGCAGTAGAGAGCTGAGTTGAACAGTGTAGAAATGTTGAAGACTACTAGTGTGGCTATTATGTGTGGTCTTTCTGTCTTGCAAACCAAAGCCTTTCCCCAAAGAGCAGAGAAGGCAAATAACTATCAAATAACCCAGGAAAAAGGAGGAAATGGAAGCACCCATTTTGATGATTAATATTATTGGTGTTTCCCCCTAAATTATTTTCCCTCTTGAATTTTGATGAACCGCAGAGCCTGGCTTTTATAAACTAATTGGACACACCTTAGAAGCCATTTTTTACACGTCACCATGTTGTATAACAACCCCTTTTTCGGCTGATTTTCTGCTGATTTTAAAATATAATTTAGGTAAGCTAATTAATTTCTAGAGGGACAGAGTTTTTCAAGGGTATTCTTGTAATTCCATGCACGTTGATTGTAATTGATGCGTACGAGGCTCAGGCTGAACGCTGAGCTTGCTCAAGAAAAAAAAAAAATGCTAAAATGGGGTCACTGATTTTTGTCCCATGATAAAAACTACCATATGTATGATTTTTTTCTTTTCTTTTCTTTTTTCTTTGAGTTTGGATGAGAGATTTAAACTCCTTTACCTTCAAGTGAAGTTAAGTGTAATTTCACTGTTATACTATGTCTGCAAACACATTATATGTAAGATTATGTTGTGTGTAAAATTCGCATAATATAATTTATGTCTTAAAATTGAAATTCGTATTTAAAAAGGGCGTAAAAATTGAAATGTAAATATCTAGTTCATGATATATGTAAATATGTAAGCAAGCAAAGTTAAATAGTAACAATCATTAAAAATAATATGCGATTAATAAAAATTAATTAATTAATACTAACAATGCTTGGATAAATTAATATAAAAAACATTAATTCTCATTTTAATTCTAATTACTGTAGTTTTTCCCCATAAAAATATCATAAAAAATCAATAACGGAATAATTATTTTACGTTCTTTTTGTGTGATTTTCATTATTGTTATTATTCATATTATTATCCGGCAAAGGGCCTACTACTCCTTTAATTTAGGGCTGGAGAAGAGTCCTGAGAATGGAGGCAAAAGAGTGATAGCAAGTGATGAAATAGGGGGGCGTTTGGGTTTCACAGGAAACTACCAGACTGCCCTTCATTCCAATGCCAGCTTAATTAATTATTATATCTCCCCGTATTATTTGAGTGATATCAAAATTCTACATTTGCTTCTTCTTCTTTTTTTTCCCTTTTTTTCTTTTTCTTTTTATATTCTAAATGCCGACTTGTTTCTGTCTCATAGGCTGCCGTGACAATTAATGAAATTCCCTACATATGCTCATCACTTGTGACAAACAAGTAGTAATGTGATATTTTAGCTTTTTTATAAAAAAAAGAAAGAAAGAAAGAAAAGGAACAACTAATGTGATATATTGATATTCGCTGTTCTAACAATATTTCACTATTTTTAAATGAATTTCATTCTACTTTTTGATGCCCGGGCAAGAATTATTTCCTTTGATGATTTGTTAGCCTCTATGGTCATCACTTGTGACAACAAGTAGCAATGTGATATTTTAGCTTTTTTATAAAAAAAAAAGAAAGAAAAGGAACAACTAATGTGATATATTGACATTCGTTGTTCTAACAATATTTCACTTTTTTTAAATGAATTTCATTCCACTTTTTTATGCCCGGGCAAGATTTATTTCCTCTGATGATTTGTTAGCCTAAACAAATTACTTTCCAAAAGGCATGTATTTTCCGCATTCGGGCAAACAAACACATTACACCCATTCTCAAAAAGAAAAGAGAGAGCGAGAGGGAGCACCAATAACAACAACAAAAACAAAAACAAATTTCATTCTATTTTTGTTATAATTGCCTAATTGGTTTTTGAGAAGTGGCTTTAAATATTGGTTGATCCAAATAATTGAATTATTCTATAAAAGGTCAAACCGATGGATTTAATTGAGAATCCATAATTACTTTTTATTCTCATCGAAAGCAATATCCAAGGTCCTTGTCCAGGAAAGAAAATGCTAGGAATAGTGTTTAATTGCGTCATTTTTGGTATGAATTTTCTTCTGTTTTCTTTTTCTTATAAAAAGGAATAAAGTGCTAGAGGAATACATAGAAATTTCAAGCACACTATTAAAGGAAAGAAAATTATCTTGTAATTCAATCAAGCAATCTGTAATTAGGAGTGATAGTGGGCATGATATCTGGTATTTATGGGTAAGAGAAATTATAGGAATTCGTGATGCAATATACCCAGAATAGTTTTCCTTGCTATGTATAAAGCTAAAGCTCTGTAGTCAAAACTAGAAGATATACAAAAGAAAAAAAAAAAAAAAAACTATGTTTCCAATTTTTTACATGGCATCAGAGAAATGATACTGGTGACCTGAAAACAAAACACCTTCCGCCACAAACACATCATTATGAGTGAAACAAAAACCACAGAAACATCAATTGATGTTTCAGATCCCCTTGTTCTGCACCACTCGGATCATCCAGGGATGGTACTGGTCTCTAAGCCACTTGAAGGATACAACTATGGGCAATGGAGTCGTGCTATGCGCATCAGCCTTAGTGCAAAGAACAAGATTGCATTTGTAAATGGATCCATTAATGCGCCAGCATCCTCAGATCCAAAATTTCATATATGGCAACGCTGTAATGATATGGTGTTGTCATAGATCCTTAATGCAATTCATCCTTACATAGCAGGAAGCGTCATCTATGCCGAGACAGCCGTCGAAGTTTGGGAAGACCTTAAAGAAAGGTTTTCACAAGGAGATGATTCCAGAATTTTTCAAATTCGACAAGAAATTGTCGAACTACGACAGGGACAACAATCCGTCTCTGTTTACTACACTAAGATGAAGGCGCTTTGGGATGAATTGGCTTCATATCATGAGCCTCCTTGTTGCACTTGTGGAGGATTGAAAGCTCTCGCTGAACGAGAAGAAAAAGAAAGGGTTATGCAATTTCTTATGGGGCTAAATGAATCATACGCAACCATTCGCGGATCAATTTTGATGATGAAACCTCTGCCAGATACCCGCAAGACCCATGCTCTTGTACTCCAGCAAGAACGACAAGCTGATGTAGCAGCCAAACGTGAGACGAATGTTGGCTCACATGCAATGCAATCCTCCTATGTACCCCAACCGAATCGACCCCTCGTAGTGTCGGAAAATAGAAACCCAAAAAGACAACTCAAGTGTAGCCATTGTGATCGTGAAGGCCATCTCATTGATCGTTGTTTCTATCTGCATGGATTCCCAGTAGGCCACAAATTACATGGCAAGAATGTGAAGCCAAAAGGAAAGAGACTTGCTGCTCATAACATTCAAACCAACATTGTTGAGCCACCCAATGCACAAACTACAGAAGTGGCAACATTTACCACAGAGGAATACAATCAACTCATGGCCTTGCTTCGCAAAGGAAATGGTAATGAACAGTCCTTTGCCAACATCACAGGTATGCTCACTCATAATACTACTCAACATGGTCCGTCATCGACATTACATTGGATTGTGGATAGCGGTGCGACAGATCACATATCCAAATCTTTACCAACACATAATATATCAGACAATCATTGTGATTTTGTTCAATTACCTGATGGTGGTAGAGCAGAGATAAAATCTACAAGGCCTGTCAAACTATCTTCAGATTTGGTTCTTGACGAGGTGTTGCATGTGCCAAAGTTTCGAGTTAATTTGTTATCAGTTAGCAAACTTACTCAAGCATTGAGATGTAATGTAATTTTTTATCCTGATTATTGTGTGGTGTAGGATGCGGTTACGAAGAAGACGATTGGCCTGGGCAAGCAATATAATGGGCTTTACTATCTCAAATCTAGCCAAAATCCACATCTTGTACACAACGTCAATTGCACCTCAAGTCTTTGGCATCAACGTTTAGGACACCCTTCATCTGCACCTCTGCAAGAATTATCCAAGAATGTTCCAGGAATATTTTTTGATTCTCAACATGTTTGTGACGTCTGTCCATTAGCCAAACAAACACGTTTGCCTTTTTCTCGTAGTTCTATTTCATCAGTTGCACCTTTTGATTTAATTCATTGTGATATTTGGGGACCTCATAGAGTTAATTCTCATACTGGGGCAAGATATTTTTTGACCATTGTGGATGATTTTTCTCGTTTTACATGGGTTCATCTTATGAGTTTTAAATCT
>CAMOHE010050432.1:10728-21837 GCA_946598075.1 Artocarpus hirsutus | reverse complement strand
ACGACTCCAAAATCCTTGCTTTTCTGCTCTCTGACCCTCTTATTATTAGACTCACAACAAAAACTCCTAAAACTAGTTTAATCACCTGAAAAAATATGAGAAACATAATTAATCTTCTAGTTAGTATAACTAAAGCACTATATATGTAAAAAAAATAAAAATAAAAATGTGTTCATGATTGTGATTTTTGTTTGTTTGGGAGGAAAATAGAGGAAAAAGAAAATGTTAGAGGAAAGAGGAGAGAAGAAAGTTACATGAGCTCTCACGGGTCTTCTCATTGATAACTCCATGGTGGGGAAAAGGCCACTTTGGAATTCGTTATGGTATGTTGTAGAGGAAAATGAGGCATATATATAGGACAAAAAGTGTTAATAATTAGCTTTGGAATATTTATTTATTTTTATGCCCCGGAATTAAAGCATTGTTTTTATTCTTAAATGTGTAGATGTACATGTGCCTGTATTAACAACTATCTTAAGCATGACAACAACAAAAGCTTAAGATTATAGGCCCTTGAAGTTCAATTATAATTCCTGCATTAAGAAGGAAACTATAAAGAAGCATTCTAGCATATCATTTTTTGGGATATTTGGCATTCTCAATTTCAATAAAAACTTTTGATTGTTACAGTGTAAAGCTCTCAAATGCTGTAATAGTTATACTAAAATTGGTTCAAACGATCGGTTTGAACTAATGCTCCTAAACATTTCATCACATACTGCTTATGTTAAACAAGTACCTCTTTTAGGTTAAAAAAAATTAAATATTTCATCACATACAGCTAGTTAGTGCCTTAATTAAGTAGAGTTCAAAGGTGATCTATTCACCTAAGTTAACTTGTGTTTATCTCTTTCCTTTAAAAATAAAAATTTTAAAAAAACCTTGTATTTATGTCTGAAATTTTAAAAAAAAAAATCACATGATTATTACTCTAAAACAATAGGATCCTAAGCGAAGTTCAATCTAATTATGAATCAACAGTGGTCAAACAACATGCTAATTGGGACCATGTGTTAGTTAAACCCACATTGATCTACCCTTCCTAAAACTTTGACATGCTTTCTTTGGCTATAGCGACTTTTGGACATGTGATAAGAGTCGTTACTTCCACTAATTTCACATATTTACTTACGTGGCATGTAATTTGAACTTATTAAAATTAAATGGGAATTTTATCACGCCATTAATTTATTTTATCTTAGTCATTAACTCAGCAATCACTATCTCCGCGACCAACAACAACCACATAAACGTTTAGCTGATATCACCTTTCCACATTGTACTTATTAATACTCATTATTTTAAAATTTAAGTGAGATTAGAGAAAATGGTAGCCACTGGTTGTGAGAAAACTCTAGGACACTTGCACAAACTAATTGAAGGTGTGTTTTATAGCGTAGAGTGTACAAAAAGGTTTCATCTTTTATTAATTGTCATAATTAGTACCGGTAATGTCTTCAAGCATTTTTTAAAAAACTCGTCACAAAATTTGGTAAGGAAAAGGGAAAAAAGGAAAGAGTTATGTGGGTTTGGGAAGCCGGTTTGTACCAATAGTTTAGACCTAAAATATTATAGTAATTTAACTGTTATGAAAAAAACATTGTAGCAACTGGTTCAAACCAACATTTTTTTGTTTAAACTAAATTCATATCCCGTTTGAGAACATAGAGGTAAACCTTTAAACTTAACATTAAAGCAACTTAAACTTTGTGAAAATATAGCAAGATTAAGTTGAAGTAAAATATTTTGATTCCAACTTATATTCCAAAGGCTCTTAATAATACACTACCTACGAAGTCGTGAATAGGGAATCCTGGTTGGGTTGAGGGTGGTCTTATATTTTTTCTGTGGATTGTACTTTTGGAACGTAATAAGCGGAAACCCCTCACTTTCTTGGACTTTGCATTCATCCTATCTCGTGACCACTCCCAACCTCCCAACATCTCTCTCTTTCTCTCACTTTCAACTCAACCTCATTGTTATTAGCGGTATTGCCGACCCACTTCACGGGTGAGGAATTGGTGGAGCCCACCTTTCATGGTTCCATGTCTAGCCTTTGTACAATTACTTTTTTCATTGCTGATTATCATCCTGTTATTAATAAAATAGCATGTTTTAATATAATATATAATGTATTTTTTAAAGTAAAGAATGCTCTTTTATATATGCTATATGTTGAAGGAAAAAAAAAAAGAAAAAGAAATGGGTGCTTTTGACTATAGAGCTGCAATAACAATGGAAGATCCAAGCGTGAAAAGCACTCTTTGCAGAAGAAGACTCTACTCCTTCTCACTATGTATAGATGTGATACAGCCTTCACAGGCTTCGCCATAATCCTCCGAAAGGACGGAGCTACTTTAAGCTCGGAGGACTGTAGCCGTTTTTCGTTCAAGGGGCTCCGTTGAACTTTTAGCTTCAAAAAAATTATTTATTACAAATTTCTTTTTATTTGGTTCCCTAAAATTTTTTAATTGCAGTTTTTGCATGGATTTTTCTAAAAAGTTTCTATTATCTTCTAAAAATAACTATTAAGCATACTAAAGTTCCATACTTGATTAAACTTATTTACATACTTAAAATTTTTGGTGAATTAAACTTATTTACATACTTCATTCACTTGAAAGGAAGAAAAAAAAGATGCAAATACATACAAAAAAATAAAGAGGAATAAAAAGTTTAAAAAAAGTAAAATGCATTAGTAGTTTAATTCAAAATTTTAGCTTAATTTACACCAGTTTCTTTTTCTTTTTTCTTTTTTTTTGTGCTCCGCCACTAATCCTCTCTCAAGAATCTAACTACTACGACTCGGCAAGAGCAGACTTCCATAACGAGCTCAGATAAATAGCACTCATGATAGAATTCTCTCTCACATAGATAAATTAGGATTTGAATTTGAAATTAGGAGTAGTTAAAAAACTAGTTTTTCAATTGTTTACTAATTTGCCTCTCTTGAAACTTTTTAATTGCAACATTTAAAAAAATATATTTTTTTGAAATATTCTTATACCTCAAGTATATTTATACATATATTTCAAACTTACAATACTGAATAAATAAAAAATCAACTATACTATCGTGTAAATTCATAATTTTTGAGACTCTTAACTCTAAAAAATTAATTACAAATACAAATCGATAAAAGAAAGTAAAAGAATATCAAACTGTCAAAAAAAAAGGCACACCTTAATTTTAGTTTAATAATTCATGTCTCCTGGCCCTGTCACTTATACAAAGCAAAAAGTGTAGAATCCATCGTATAATGCCAACTACTATCTAAAATGAAAATGATGTTTTCAATTTAATTGGTTATGGATAATCAAGGTATCTTTCTTTATTAATTCTACAGTCAATTTTCTTTAGGGTTAATGACCAATTCGAAAGTCTATCGATGCTAATCTATTTGCCTTAGATCAATTTAGTGCTAGAGTAGAAGATTAAGGTCGGAAAATAATGTGTTGAAAAATAAAGGAGATATAAGAATTCGCAGTATTCACTTTTAACGTGAAAGATACGTCTATTGTAGTGTTTGCGCTTTCACTACGTATGAAGAAAATAGTACAACCGACCTTGATAAAGTTTATAATTGAAGAAATAGTAGAATTGCGAGAACAAGGGGGGCTAAGACGTGCATGAGACGCCTTGGATCTGAAGAAAAACCTCTTGTAGTTGATGATTCCTCTATTCAATCGACTTAAATTGACACGTGGACCATGGAATTTATATTCCCATATTAGGGCCTCTGATAGAAGGTTTTGATCGAGAGCTTTTCACCTTATCCTTTGTCACAAGGGAATACAAGTTGTGTAAGACAAAACATCATCTGTTGCAGCTTCTATGAGCTTTTTCACACCCAACAATGGCACATATAAACATTATTCACTCACGAGAGCATTCCTTAGCTATATAGCGTCCAAAAAACTTTTTCCCTACTCCTCTTGGAGCTTTCTGGTGAAGATTTGTCTTGGGGTTTTTCTCTGTAAAAAAGTGCAGCTCACAAGGTCACATGAGCCGCACTTTGGAGGCTGCATAATTCATTTTTTTTTTTCCAAAAAAGACTTTATTTTTTTAATTTTGTTGTCAATCATAATATGTTAGACTACTCTAAAACAATTATTATAATTTGTAAGAATATAAGTTTTCGTCATAATTAGTTTGTTCTAAAACAATTATTAATATACTTTTATTCTAAAACAATTATCATTGTTTATTAGAATACTAAAAAAAGGATCAAATGAAATGTACAAGTATCTAATAAGTATAATTATTTAGTTTTTGCGTACATAAAGATATTAAATTTTGTCAGAAAAAAATTAGTTTCTTTTTAAAGAATGGATTCCTTGTTATCTCCTGCAAGGAACAAGTTGTCCAAGGTTGTTTATGTTTCCTTGGGTTAGTTCTTTTTAATTTCAAAATTATAAGACAAATCTCAAATTGGTCTCTCACTTTTAAACTGCCCAAACGAGTCCATCTGATTGTTAAAATTTTAACAGAAAAAGTGCTTGAGAATACCATGCATGATTGGAGGTTAATTTTGTAATTTTACATGTTACGGGCAGCTATTAAAAAAACCACATCTTTTTGTGGTGATATCTTAATAATTAGATAAAGAAAGAGACTAGTTTAAGACAACTTACATTGCATTTGATGTATAGGTTTTGGCTATTTTCAACCTATGGCTTGGTTTGAACGGTTGTTCATAGGCGCAATAAACAAATCATTCAACACGTCGAGGATGGTTTAAAAAGAGTTAAACTGTTAATTTTGAGAACTTAAATCCCCTTAAATTCTAATCTTTTGAATGATTTTCTACTGAAAAAACATTTCTTATTCTTATTTTTCTTCATAAACCATAGTTTTTCAAACACTGGTTCAAAACCTCCGTTTAAATCATATAGGTTCAAAACTAAAAGTTTAAATCATAAAATTCAAAACTATACCATTCCAATTTTGCGTACGAAACGGATTGTTAGTAGCTCCATGACTAGTAATGAGTCGTTCTAAAAGTAAAAAACCAAAATAAAATTTGCCTATAAGTCGATGAATAAAAATGAAATTTAACTCCATTATTTTTCGGTTTCTTACGCTTTGTCGATTAATTATTAGGTAGTCGAGCACACTTCATGGTGGAAGCAAAATCATTCCCTAATGCATTAGCAAACCCACGTCTGAAGATTCTGATCAGCAGCTTCTGCAGTTTTTGTTGAAACTGCAATTTCAATGCATATTCTATAGAATTGTGATAGTGCAAAAGCGGGACCACATTCTAGAAGTGTGTTTTTTGGAAGAAAAATGGTCGGTTTAGTTGGTTTTTCCTTTTGTTTTAGTCTTTCTATTTTAGTGTTTCTTTTTGAGAGTCATGCGTTCTTATCTTTGCTTTCTATGCGGTTTCAACTGCCAACTGAAGCATGCCTAGAGCCCTAGTGGCATTCTTTCTTTTTATCTTTTAGGTCACATGATAGCCTTAGACATCTTTTTGTTTTTGTTCTTCCTTTCTTTTCGTTTCTTTTCTTTTCTTTTCTTTTCTTTTTCTTTTTTTTTTTTTTTGTTTTTTGAAAAATACATAAGTTTGGATAAGCGCACCCTATGGTTTGGTTACAATATTCCTTGCTACCATTTTTTCCGCTTTTTCATTTGGTTTGGTTTTAAGTAGGCTAATATAGGCTCTTCTATCATATAGGTTAGGCATTTAGGCAAACCACACTTTTTAGCGATATAGGGTTCCACTTGTTAAATTATATAAGCAACTTGGGAAAAATGAAGGGATCAAAAGAGAAATAAAAGAGAAATAAGACTCTTCGATGTTTAAGTCAGAACATAAAAAGCCGAAAATGACAGCCCTAAGAATCATATCCAAGCCTTCAAATTTTTTGGGCACTGATATTTGAAGCGAAGATTCTTTTCTCTAAAAACAGGAATTGGAATTTCAAGCAGAAATTAAAACATAATACAAATATAACTACTAATAAGGATAAAACAATGTCTCTCATCAAATCTTCGCTCATGTCATTACTTGCTATCACTAATCATCTTTAATTGAATCTAATTAGTAAGCTAGAGATGCATTGGCCAAACATTGAAGAAATGAGGGGCCACCATATGTATGAGGTTGCAACCAAGAGTCAATTCTGCGAACGGACTGAACTTTCAATCCAGGACAAGAAGCAGCACGGCACCTCCTTTCCCAAGAATACCTTGGAGCGTGACCGTAGCATACTGTTTGTATCATTTGCTATCTGCGGAACCTTGTGCAAATCATTGATCTGTAGGGGAATTTTTGTGACAATGGCACGCCACCCAGCACGTGACTTGTTCACAATTACCTAAAAGTTTCGCACAAGAGAAAAGCTGAGCGATGGTCTTCTCACAGCAATCAACTAATGATCAGTCAAATGAAATTATTTTTCATATTACATAATCGAGAATAGTTACGGCGAGTGATCTCGTTATTGGATTTCATTACCTTTCAATCCTTGTAAAAGTTATTAACTTTACAAGTACAAGAGATGAACAAAGACTTTCTGGCTTGTACTAGATCAAAAAAAAAATTATAAAAAGTTGCAATTTAAAAATAAAAATGTTATGAATCAGAGGGCAAATGCAGAGATATGAAAGCAAATTAAATAGATAAGAACAAAAGAAAGCAATGTGCAGAGGGAGTTTTCTTTCACTAATTTTGGCTCTCTCTTACTTATTGTTCTTTTTCTTTCTATTGTACACTCTCCCTCTCCACTCATTCCACCCTCCTGCTTCTCTCCACGCTCTTCTTTCTAGCTGTGTGTTTGTTGACGTCAAACGACCTTCAACAAAAGGTTACCGTAAAGAATACCTAGGGGCGCAAGACAACTCTCTCTAAGGAACTAAGAAAAATAACCCCATTACTTTAGGCGACTGTGATGGCTTTATCTGTAGATGACAGATTGAGATTTATTCCAACTCTTGCAAGGTAATTGAGTTGAGAGCTTCTTTGTCATTCTCTAGCACAACAGTAGCTTTATTCCTTTACTTGTTCTGTCACGATTGGATGGGAGCGTTAATTGGCAAATGGTTTCAATTGGGATTCTTTGAAGGATTTGTAATCACTTAACCAATCTCTCACTTTATCCTTCATTTTTTCTCTCTCAATCTTACGTCTCTTTCTCTCCATTCATTCTCCCTCTTACTTCTCTCCACCCTCTTCTTTCTTCTTGTGTTTTTGTTGAAGCAGATGGCCTTATTTATAGATGGCAGATTGAGACTTGCTCCGAATATTGCTAAGCAACTAAGTTGAAAGCTTCTTTGCCATTCTCTTGCACCACAGTAGGGCTTTAATCATTCTCTCACCCGATTGGATTGGTGCTCTCATTTGCAAAATGTTTAAAGCATTGAAGCCTTAAAAGAAGTGGAATCACATCCACGACTATCAAAACAAAATAGCATATTTTTTTTAAGGCAACAAAACTGTATATTTAACTATCCAAAAAAGAAACTAAAATCTTAAGTTACAATTTACAGATGTCACGGGATGGAAGATCAAGAATCCTGATAAAGATCCTCCTGAATTTTAAATAGATGCAGCTAGGTTCACTTTCTGTAAGGAACCAAAAAGGACTAGAGTAATACAAAAGTAGTCTTTTTTCGGCCAAAAAAGACGTCATTTTTTTTTATCTCTAGTCAGCACAAGTACAACATTTTTATTTGGGTCCATCATGCACACGCATATAAGGGCTTTTAAGGGATATTGCAAACTGCCATCGTATGGAATATGGACAAGAGATATTTGTGATTTGGATGACTTTAACTTATTAAACTTGGGTCGAAGTGAGGGAAGTGCTAATGCCTTAAGCATCAAAATTTAACGATCGACGAAAAGCAAAGAAGACATGTGGTGATAAATAAAATTGAACAACTTTCTTTCGTTATGCAATATAATTGAGTTTAAGTTAATGCAGGCCAAGTGTAAGGATTTTCTTTCTATAAAATGAAAAGTTGCAGAAACCCTGAAAGAAATGACCAAAAAGAAAAATAGTACCCACCTGACTAGAAAACAGTGAATTCGGGACTAAGACAGGAAATTTCTCAACATTCAGAAATGAAGTGGTTGTAAGTCCCATTTCCACCACCTGACCTTCTATAGATCCGGCCTGTAATAGTAATTCTATAAAAATCAGCAAGAGAATAAGCATCAAAAGAATAAATATTATTCCTGGATATCAGGTACATTACTAATTCTCGGTACAATTGAGTCACAAAGATGGATTTAAAGCATCAAGTTTATTTCAATGAATCATAAACACTTTTTTTTATTACTATTATGGATCTACTAACAGAAATTCAGTGCATAATCTTGGCACCCAATGTGTATTCCTCAACGTACTCATTTCTCAAATTATTCGACCATTTCATTACCAAGTTCAATGATAGCCCGATTGGTCGACATTTATATGTTTTGATGCCTAATTACATAGATAAATATTCTAAATAACATGAAATCGTGCCTAATTACATAGATAACTTGAAATTGGGAGACTGCCAAAATGAATCAGATTTCACGGGTAGCTAAAATATTTACCTATCCCAGCGCTGGGAATAAAAGGTGGACTTCCAAATATTTGGGGCTTATTCAGTTACTAGAACCTTTAGCAAATGTAAGAGGAATAAAAGGAGTATGACATAATTTTATTGTATTTCCTAATGAGAAGGACTTTGAAAACTGCATACTCAAACCGCTCAGCACAGTTCCAAGGATGTCTCTGGCAGCAAAAGCAGTGGCAACTCCTGCATTAAAGTCCAAGCAGAAAAGATCAGACTTTTAACAATTTGAGGCTGCTGAGCACACCACAGAACAATCAAGCAAGGACCACGCCCTCCACAGATGATGTGTAAGAAATTTATACAGGAATGACAATTGAACCATGGAACCAGTAAAATTAAAATCAAGAGGTTAAACATCAGGTGCTTAAATAATGTGAAATTGAGATAATTTAAGGTACGTAATTCAAATTAAAATGCTATGCTTATTAGCAGACATTATAAAGAACCAAGTTTTTAAACAAACATAGGATGGCGCTATAGAAATGGTAAAAAATATTTTCAGTCAACTTCTATTATGTTTCGGTTATGTAAAATTTAAGAAAATATTTTATTGTGACCCTGTCTGTAAGTCAATCTGACCCAGGAAAAATATACACGTAAAACACAACGGAAGCTGGCAAAGTTTTGATATGCAAAAATTTCATTTGTAGGAAGGTTCCTCAAATGTAAAGAGCATAAGAGATGAAAGATCATAAACAACTGGCAGCTGATACTGACCTCCTATGCCACCAACTGTGAGAATAGAATAAACAGCCACACCACATGCTTCCGCTAAAGCCATTATCACAACTACGAATAGGCCCACTGATGAAATTTTATCAAGAGCTAGCAACTTCTCACGATCAAGACCTGCCACACTTGAACCAGCCAATAAACGAGCAAACAAGTTTGTTTTCCAGTGATGCAGAAACCAAATAAATGAAAGGATGACAGCACCCCTCCATGCCTGCGAAAGGTACTGCGATGTAATAGCGGTTGGTGCTACCATCATGCAACTGTAAATCAAAGTCATCTTTACCGAGTCATGCAATTAATAGCGAATGTACCAAAAATCAAAATAAAGATGATGGAGTGGCAAAATCGAGCATGAGACCAAACCACTAACATTTGTGTAAATGCCATGAAGGTAACTAGATATCTCAATGGATCCTCCAAAGCATCCCAAAAGCTTTTCTCATATGGCACTTCTCCAGATAGTAAAGCAGCTTCACCTTGAGATGCATACTTGTGAAATCTCCTCAACAGCCTAGGCATCACAGACCAAGCCAATATGGTACCAGTAAACGTAAGACTAACTGGAACGACCACGCTTTTTAAATACGGTATGTATTTAAAATCTGTTCAACATGAGGAGACAGTTCAGCTGAAGCTTCCTTAGCTTTTGTCCGGCATGAGCTGCCGCATCTACTGCACTTTGCCAAAGATCCTTTATCTTTTCAGGCCAATCATTTCCACCACCACTATCAGAAACATTTAATTCACTTCCACCAGATGAGGCTGCCACTCCTTGGTCCACACTTTTACCGCCATTGCCACCCGAAGATGATGAATATGAACAACAGTTGGATAGCGGGTTTACAGATACAAGAGGAATAGCTCTCCTAAAGATAGAGTTTGACAGCGGGGAAAAAACATAATTGGGTCTGGTTGTGTAACATCTGACATCAATAAGAGTCTTTAAGCCCAATACTTTTGCACCAGTATTTCCTACATTGTCAAAGGGTTTTGTTTCTTTTACTTGGGAATTGCGATTTACGAATGCATATGATTGCCTTAGATGTACTCCACCAGTGCAGTTTACAGATTTCATATAGCAGTTAAATGATTGAAACAATTGCTTTTTCGGAGAGAGATTGATACAATTACCAAGTGATTTCAACATGGAGAACCTTAATCCAGCCATTAGAGCAGCATAGCATTTGAAAAGAGTCTACAAAGATGTTGTTCAAAGATTGCTCTTAAAGACTTTATCTGAAACCCTGAAAAATAAAATTACAAATCAAGGGCATTTACCTCTATTTCCCGTTAAAAATTGATGAAAAAACACATACGCAATAAGCATAAACCATAAACCCTTGTTTGGATGCTGAGAAAGCGAGGGGGAAAACCCGAGAAAACAAACACTGAAATTTATCTTCTCTTGCAATTTAACCTCAAAAAGATCATCTAGCGCAATTCAAGTATGCGAAATGCTAACTCTTGTTTGAAAGGAACAAAAACACACGCTCCACTAAAGGAATCAGTTCCAAAGTTTATACGTCAATTTCTCTCCGTTTTATTTTTTTCCCCCTTATTTTTACTGCATTTTCTCGGCGACCAAACACAAAAGGCTATGGCAAGAATACCTGTTAAGGTCGACACTGGAGTTTACGTGAGCTTCCGTTCTCCATAGGAGTTTCTCGATTCTTTGCTTGACTTGGGAAAGAAAACGAAGGGGGATTTTGAAAAGTAACTTTTTCAAAAATGAAGAGGCATTTGGATAAATGATTTTGAGAAAAAAAAATTTTTTGGTAAGTCACTTTTTTTTTTTTTTTTTTT
>CAMOHE010050430.1:18020-83675 GCA_946598075.1 Artocarpus hirsutus | reverse complement strand
GAGGAGATCTATGTGGAGCAACCTCAAGGGTTCATAATACAAGGACAAAAAGACAAAGTTCTTAAGCTAAAGAAGGCTTTATACAGATTAAAGCAAGCTCCAAGAGCCTAGTACAGCTGGATTGATAGCTACTTCATAAAGCAAGAAGGAGCAAAAGTGAGCCAACATTATACATCAAGACTCAAGGTACAACCAACACACTTATTGCCTCGTTATATGTCGATGATCTTATTTACACAGGAAACAATAAGAAGATGATCAAGAACTTTAAAGAAGAGAAAATGAAGACGTTCGAGATGACCGACTTGGGTCTGATGCACTACTTCCTCGGAATAGAAATAAGCCAAAGAGAAGACAGGATCTTCATTTCACAAAAGAAGTATACAGAAAGTCTTCTAAAGAAGTTCAAGGTGAATGGTTGCAAGACAGTAGCTACTCCACTAGACAACAAGAAAGCACTCATAAAGGAAGACGGAGCACCGAAGGCAAACAACACAGTCTATCGAAGTCTCATTGGAAGTCTTCTTCATCTGACAGCAACGAGACCAGATATTATGTACGCAACAAGCCTATTATCAAGATTCATGCAGAATCTAAGCCAAGTTCACCATGCAGTAGCTAAGAGAGTGCTCAGATATCTCCAAGGAACGAAGAATTTTAGTATATGGTATGGATCCATGCTTGACTCAAGACTGCTCGGATATACAAATAGTGACTGGGTAGGATCAGTGGACGATATGAAGAGCACTTTAGGCTTGTCACGCCCCGGAGTACGGGAGGTGACGTAGTAGATTAATTAAGTTAATTAAACAGAGATCTAGTTAAAAATTGAGTTTTTAGAATTAATTTTTATTTGCAAAATGTGATAATTTTAAAATCGTTTACTTAAAACGAGCAGTTATAATATTCGAACAAATAAAATAATAAAATAAAATAAAATAAGGGATAAGGAAACAATAAAAACAATAAAAATATAGGATGAGGTGATAATGGGTCCTACTGGCCCACATCTTGTGCACACACACAGTACTGATAATATTACGATACAACCACAGTCCAGAATAAAAGAGAAAGTTAAGATTTTATATGCCTTGAATTTTACTATAATATAACCTACCAAAATCTTCTACTGGTCGCAAGTCCAGACAACGGACTCTTCTCCGATCCTAAGCTGATATCCACCTATGGGGTAAGATTTTAAAACAAATAAAACGTGAGCGAAAGGCTCAGAAGGACTATGTTTTGAAAATATTTAACTTTAAAAGAAATTTCATTAATCAAATAAATATGTAGAAAACGAACTATAACCAAACAAATAAATAGATGAAAATTTGATAAAAACTTTCCTTACCAACAGCTTTAATAGGTCAATCAGAAAATACCATTTTCTTTTCCTGGGCAAACCATATGTAAATCACCACCGTAATGGCCCAGTTGGGTTTCGGAACCTGCCCCCAAAGTCGCGCACTATATGACCCGATCTCTAATATGGCATCATGCCCAAAAATATATATATATATATATCTCTTTTGGATTATTAAAATCTCTTTTTACTAAGTATAATTATTTACATTCATTATGAAGTTTATTATGAGATCCACCTCAATCTACTGTTTGTGAAGACATTTAATAAAATTCTTTTTCAATCAGTTATTTAAAACATTTGATAAAAATCCCTTTTTGGTCAAAATCATTTTTAAAATCAGGCTAATAAAGAAAAGGAGTACAAGTCCTACCTCAATACTCGTGTCGGTGTTCCTTACCGAAATCTAGGGCCGCTATACGTTAGCTCCGCGGATCCACGTACAACCTTAAATGTATAAACTGCATCCATCAGTATCTAACTTGAGATATCCTATGTTGCTAAATCATCTCATGGTGTCCTAGTGTGCCGTTTAAGTTTATAAAATCATTTTACAAAGTTGGAATTTCAATCAGGGTTTAAAACGGTAAAAACGGGTGAAAAATCACAAAATTTCATCATGCCTAGTTGGCCTGCCGATCGCCTTGGTTCGGCCTGCCGGAGGTCCAAGTCCGGTCGGCCAAACTTTTCCAGGTTCGGCCTACCGGTCGGATGAATCCGGCTTACCGAGCACTTGAATCCGACCTGCCGAACATGAAGTTCGGCCTGTCGATCTGAAAAAATTTCAGAATTTTTCAAGCACAGGTCTCTGCCTCCCGAGCCCAAATCTTCAATCCTAACCTGTTTTCTCAATTCTCAGGCATGGGTAATCATCATAATTGATAAAAAAATATAGTAGATTACTTTCTAATGCTTTAAAACAAGTTTTAAACAAAATTTTTAGAAAAATCCAAAAATAGAGAAAAATAAAAAATCTTGATTTAAATCCTTTTTTGATGAAACAAAGTTTATATTCTAGTTAATCTAAGTTCATCTAACCTAGACTGAAAGATTTCTAAGCTTAGAAAAGCTTAGATTTTGAAATACAAGAAAATTTAAAAAATTGAAAAAGTTTAGAAAATTTGAAACTAACCTCAAATCAAAGCTTTAAATCTAGTTTGTGGTTGCTCAATCGTGTTTCGGAGCCTCCAATCCACTAACCCGAAGCTTGAGATTGAATTTTGTTTCAAAATTTTGAGAGAGATTGAGAGAGAATGGGAGAGACCGAGAGAGAGAGAGTGAGAGAGCAAGAGAGAGAGACGCACGGGAAGGGAGAGAGAGAATGAGTGAAAATGAGAGAGAGAAGTGAATAGATAGAGATAAATGAAAAGCAGTTTAAAATTAATACTACGTTCCACACATGGTATTTACAAAGTGGGACGTGTTGATCATTTGATAAATTGTTTTGTTTCAAAATTTAAAATAACAATTAAAAATAATTAAGAGTAATTAAAAATCACTAAAATAATCAAAAATATCATAAATTTAGAAATTTTACATAATGATCGAATTAAGTTTAAAATTTCATTATGGCACATAAATTCATCATTTTACATTAATAACATTTAAATAAATTCTAGGGCGTTACAAGGTTATGCTTTTACACTTGGCTCTGGAATATTCTCTTGGGAATCGAAGAAGCATGCAACCATCACACAATCATCAGCTGAAATAGCATATGTTGCAGCAGCTATGACTACAAGCCAAGCTATATGGCTAAAGCGCATTCTTGAAGACATGGGAAAGCCACAAGATGAAGCCATAGAGATCTACTGCGATAGCAAATCCGCTATAGCAATGGCAAAAATTCCTGTATTTCGTGGCAGAACCAAACACATTGGCATCAAGTACCACTTCATCCGAGAAGCTGAGGCGAACAAAGAAATGAAGCTCAAGCACTGCAAGACTGAAGAGCAACTAGCAGACATTTTCACCAAGACACTTCCAAGAGCTAAATTCAAGCTACTAGGAGACATGATTGGAGTTACCGAAATGCGCATCAAGGAGGAGTGATAGAAAATGCTGCACATTTCTAGAACATGGTAGAAATACTTGAGAAACAAGTATAAATGTGAGGTTAAGAAGTTTGTAAAATAGAATATTCTAGAAACAAAAAATAACCACAAGTGGTAAAAATATCTAGAGAAGTTACTAGATAAACAATTTTAGCCATTAGAGAAGTCGATTATGTACTTGTCCACCGAGTTCTCACATCTATAAATAGGCGCACCTATTTATTGTAATAGTATAGCTGAGAACAAACTCCATGAATAATATATTCACTACCATGGCCACTTTTTTACACATCATATAACCTTATCCTATCATCACATAAACTTACACCTAGAATCCTGATGGTCCATAAACAAAACCAACCGGTGACATTCTTACATCAAAATATTTTATTAACCACAACACCTTTCTAGAAATCTTCGCAAAAGGCTACATGTATTTATGTATGTATTTATGAGAAACATATGGCAGTGTTAATTAGGCATAAAAAAAAGAAATGAGATTGCAATTAAATTAATCGACTTATATATTCCTTGATGAATGGCATTGCTAGCCTGTCATATATAATATGCATTATATTATAGCATTATCTCAATGTCTCTATGAAAAAAAAAAAAAAAATCACTACTGACGGTTCATGATTTGGCAGATTCATTATTCAATGTACAAAACCATCCAAAGAAAAAAATATGTGTTGTATTTGTCGACTTCACGATTCTATTGCTAAAGTAAATGCCGGCACATGGCCTAGCCAAGGCCTTAGGCAAATGAGATTATTTTATTAGTAATTAAAAAAAATACACAAAACAAAACAAACGCTTTTACTTTTAATTATTGTCCCTTTTTCTACAGAAACTAATCATATGTTTTTAACGAGTGTAGTTACATAATGTCTCCAAATTTAAAATTGCTCTAATAATAGAATATCGATTCAAATAGACACACACACACACATATAAAGATGATTTATATATATGGTTCAGGTGGTAAAGATTAAGCTTTGAGAATGATATAGTAATATATATATATATATATATATATAAAATGAGCTAGGAAGCGACAAAAAAACCCACTTGGAAAAGGAGAGAGCTTGGGATAGGGATCACAACATTTTCGTGACCCACTAAAAAGTTGTTCCTTGCCTATAAAGCAAGCGTATATAAATATAATATTTGTATGCATGTGGTGCAGAGTGCTCACGAAGTTGACATATATATATATATATATATATATATATATATATATATATTTGTGGTTTAAATCTGACGTCTTACCGTTTTGATAATCATAACTTTTTATATTTGTTTTGTATGCCCTGTAATATTTAATTTGTTAAAATATAACTTATAATATTATTATGTTGGACTGTATTTATTAAGTTTTATATGCGAATAAATTAAATCTTATATAAACATACAAAGTTGCATTCATAAACGAAGAAAGCTACAAATGCAAGGTTAGTTCAGGTGTTGGATTGGAGACCAATCTATATATCAGTACAGCTTCTTTTTTTTCTTTTTCTTTTTGGCTAAAGAAGAAATGAAATTTCTGTGGTTTAACTTTGACCCAACTCGACGCCTGTGATTTTAAGTAAAAGTCAGCAATTTTGATTGGATTCTGGTTGATACAAGTAGTTACCTTGTGATCAATCTATCCTAACTGAACCTACTTGACTAAATTACAAGTAAAATTATACTATAAACAACCAAGCTAGTCCACCATTAAACTATTTTTTCGAGTTCTTCACATTCTTGTCAGTTATGTAGACAATATTTTTGGTGTTCATTGGTTAACTTTTTCACATTGTCTTCGCTGCAAAACACTCATAAGTTAATATAAGTTAACGAATGTGTTTAAGAAATCAATTGAAATTTAAAAACAAAAGTACGTAAGAGCTTTACATTATAACAATTTTTTTTTTTATTGTAACATGTGAGAACTTTATATTATTGTAAACTAAATTTGTTTTTTTCAACGTGTTTCTCAAACGAAGTCAATATTAACTTGTATACCCGTATAACTTAAATACTAATGTAAGTTAATATTGTTGACATTATTTCATGCATGTCAAAATAACAATAAAGAAATAAGGAATGCAACAACTTGTTAAAATTTGATGATCTTTGAAATTTCATATTCATGAATTCAAGACTCAAACATAATATTGCTCTTATATACCAATGCGGAATCATAGTTATCATGCGTAGAATTATTTACCCCACATTGGAAAAAAGAAACACTTCTGAGAAAGTTTTGTTTATGCGTACAGGACTCCGATTTAAGCAATGGTAAAAAAGGAAAGTACCAGATTCCTTGTCGTACAAAGGGTATAAATGTTCTCTTTTAAGCTTAGAAAAATGAATAAATAATTAAATAAAAAAAAGAAAAGAAAACACCAGTTGGTTGGGTAAATACAACGCAAGCAGCATTCTGGTACGTATATGAACAAATTACTAACAAATTGTAAAACTTTTCTTGTTACTTTTCCATTTTGAGCTTACCACTATGGGGCATCTTATAATTAAGAGGAAAGATGAGGTAATGAAATGAAAAATTCGATGATTACAATGTTCACGATAATGCACGTGCTTGATGAGAGGAGAGAAATCAACTCACACATTATGTAATGTATTATGGTGTTTGACAAAATCCGTTTTAATAAATTTTTGTTTGTTATAATATAAAGTTTTAATATGCTACGATGTTAAAAAAATAAGCTACGATGTCAAGCTATCTTATATTACAATTTTCACTTTATAAGTTGCAGATCTAAGTATTTCTCAAGCACCGTATACTACATAAGCACCGTATACTACATACTTCTATTAAAAACAAAAGTTTACGCAAATCCAAGTAGCTATTAATATATTTAATATTCTAAAAAAGCAGCATGTGTATTAATAGAATACAAGGTTTCAAATTGATCAACCTTTAGCAAATATATAATCCATCACCAATAACGAACAGAAATAGTTTCTCACCTGGATAGTTGGTGTTCGTAATTTTTATATTCTTAAAATGTATATAAAAAATGTCACAGTTTATTTATTAAAATAATATATTTTTATAAGGTTAATTCTATAACTATACTTTTTTATTTTAATTGTTTCTCAATTTATTCCTCTAATTTTAAAAACCACAAAAGTATCTTTTAAATTTGAAATTTTTGTTTCAATTTTGCCCCTCGCAAGCTTTTTGGTACATGAACATAAAAAAATTCTTACTTAGGTCAAATTTGTTTCAGAAATATTTTTTCTTTTTAAGAATTTTTTTAAAAATAATTTTTTAATATTCAAAAAGCTATGAAACTTAAGATCTTTCTTTTTTAAATTTGATGTCTTTGTTTTACATTTTTTATGTTTTAAATCTATATCATATTGTTTACAACTATTTAAGGGTATTATATTGTTTTGTCTAATTTTTTTATTCATATGGATGAAATGGAAATAATTTTTTTGAATTCAAAAAATACTTTTGTAATTTCTAAAAATAAAAAACCAATTAAAAAATAGTTAAAACTAATAAACATAAGTATGTAATTAACCTATTTTTATATTACTTTACTGTCCTACAAAGGCTATAACATATCGAAAATAGATGTACCATAGAATTATGCAAAGATGTTATAATATGTAATTTCATTTTTTCTCTTAGCTCAAAGTGGGAAGGAAAAACAAACATAAAAAGAGTAATATAGGTGTCTTAGATTTTGGAAAGAGATGAGTTCAAATTAATAATTTAAATTTTTTATTTAAAAATATTATAATAGTATATGAAAATTTTATATTATTATTTTTTATTTTATATTATATTATAACTATTAAAAATTTTACATTATATATAATTTAAGCTGCATAAATTAGACTGGTGTGCCCAACAAAAGGTTTATATATATGGCAAAAAAGAAAAAATCAATATGATATGTTGTGTTTTTGGGGCAATAAAAGCAGAGTAGCCATTGAGAAATGAAAAAAAAAATTAAAAAAAAGTTGAAAAAAGCAAAAATTAATCGGCTCCGCTTGCGGGCTTTGATTTAGCCAAATTTGATCTGTCAAGCAACCAAGACATGAGCCACTGAGCCACAACCCAGCTGTCTTTCACAACAAGTTGACACCTTTCCGGCACTTCCCCATTAAACCATTATTTTTTCTTTTCCTTTTTAAAAATTCGCATTAATTAATTAAGATCACTTATAAAATAAGAAAAATTCACGAAAATTCCTTTTACGATTTTACCATCTTACCCCCTCATTTTCCCCAAATTCCCATTCCTTATAAACAATAAAAAATCCTTCTTCTGCACCCCCTCCCCCCCCCCTCTCTCCTTCTCTCTCTCTCTCTCTCTCTCTCTCTCTCTATAAGTGGAATTTAACATCAATGGAGACACCCGAGAGCTCAATCTCAATGGCAGCGGAGGAAAACGCGGACGAGACAACGACGACGACGACGAGCCACCACCTGGCCGTCCCGGCGGGGGTGACTGAGGACGAGTTCGGCGAGCTGACTCGGTCCGTGACCGAGTTCCACACCTACCGAGTGGAGCGGGGCCGCCAATGCTCCTCCCTACTCGCGCAGCGAATCCACGCGCCGCCAGAGACGGTGTGGTCAATCCTCCGGCAATTCGACAGGCCGCAGACGTACAAGCACTTCATCAAGAGCTGCGTGGTGACGGACGACTTCCAAATGGTGGTGGGGGCCACGAGGGACGTCAACGTGATCTCCGGCCTCCCGGCTGCGACTAGCACCGAGAGGCTCGACGTCCTGGACGATGAGCGGCGCGTGACAGGGTTCAGCATCATCGGCGGCGAGCACAGGCTGAGGAATTACAGGTCGGTGACAACGGTGCACGGATTCGAGCGGGACGGCAGGATCTGGACCGTCGTTTTGGAGTCGTACGTCGTCGATGTGCCGGAGGGGAACACGGCGGAGGACACGCGTCTCCTTGCCGACACCGTCGTCAAGTTGAATCTCCAGAAGCTCGCCTCCGTTACCGAAGGGATGGCGCGCGGGGAGTAACCGCAGGCGACGAGGGCGACGACGGTAAGAGAAATTTTGATGAAGAAGAAGAAGGAGAAAAGGGAAAAAATTGAAAAAAAGAAAAAAGAAAAATGATTTGTTTTTTTTTTTTCGCTTTTTTTGGTAAATTTTTTTCTTTAGTTTCGGGGTTTGGGTTTATGTGAGTACGACTACGTTTTCTTTTTCTTTTCCTTTTTTTTTAAAAAAAAATCTTCTTTTTTTGGGGGGCTTATGATGGAATGTGAAATCACGATAGTATCCTTGGTTTCGCCTGATTGACTGGGGTGGCAATGTGCTTTGTTTTGGTTGGAAATTGAGTCGGAAGATGAGGACATTTCGGTCAATGCACGTGTACAGTGAAGAAGAAGGGGAAAAAAAAGAAATTTGTGAAGAAAAAACTTGGGGTTATTGATGTCGTTTTGCTCTCTCTGTCGCTCTCATGTGAATATTTTGATTCGGGTATATGGATGGCAATATGGCATTATTCCCTTTACTTCTATATTTTAATAACCTGATTTTTTTTTTCATTTTCATTTTCTTTTTTTTATAATTTCTCTACTTCTCTATGCTTCGTTTTTTTCCCTCTTGTTCTCCTTTTTAGGTTAAATAAAAAGGCAATTTTTATGATAAAAGATAATTTCGTTCCATCAGCTAAGTATTGGTATTTTAGATTTTTTTAAGGGTTTAATTTGCAACCATAAATATTTCGATATTATCTGCTCTAAATTTTGACGTAAACAATTAAATTCAAGCGGTAAAATTATAATCTGATTGTTAAAACACACTTTATTTGATGAAGCAAAATTAAATTATTGTCTCTTTTTAAGAATTTTCAAAATAAAAATAAATGCAAAAAATCCTATAAACGAATCTGTACTTTTGACGTTTTTGTTCGAATAATCTGACCCCGATAAATGGGGCTTTTATTTTTTTCCTTTTTTTCTTTTCGTTTTCTTAGTCGTACCAATGTCAAGAGGCAAAACCAAAAAAAAGAAAAGAGATTTTCCATCGATGTTGTTAATATGTGGCGAAGAGTAGTTCCATAAAAAGAAACGACAAAGAGTAATTAGATTTTACATTTCTTGCAAAAGGAAAATTCCACGCCATCAAACGGACTTTGTCGTAAAAAGAAATATATGAAGATTCTTTAGTTATTATTTAAAATAAAAAATTTTAAATTCGGCCTGGACCAACACTGCCCACAAATTAAAAGAAGAATGAGAACTACAGAGTTCTGAATTCTGATAAAGATGGCAAGTAAAGAATCAAAAGAAGAGCCGAATGCCTGGCCTCAAACTCTAGATTGGGAAAGCAAATTTCATTAGGGGAACAGGGACCCTTTTCTAGTTACAGCACCCTCTTACGTGTAGGACATAGTCCTAGGCCTAGAGCCTCAGACTGACACTGTCTCACAGCCACAAAATACAAGGGTTAAAAAGACATCTTACCAATATACATATTTATGGGATATTTTACAAGATACTTCGAGGTTCGAACTCGCTCAAGGTGAATAGTGTAAAATTTTTACTTATTATGGTACAAATTAAAAGAATATTGTAGCACAAAATTTTTGTATGTTTTAATGTTTGAATTTATTTTTTGAATTCACACAGTTTGGTCAAATACTTTTTAAACTAATAGATTGTTATAAAATTTTCTATTAAATTAGGTATAATTTTTAATTTAATATTTAGTTATTAATTTAAGATGATAAGATATGTTACTTTCTATTTGTACTCCTTTGAAAGAGTTCCTTGGTCTAGCTGATTAGCTACAAGGATTGATAGTTTTATTCTCAAATCTGTTAATCCATGTGACCCATTTTAAATGGGACGAATTAAACATAAGTTAATAGAATTCACGTTGTAAACGGATTAAGATTTTAATTGTGGATAGTGATATCTAAACCATGATTTTTTTGTCTTATTTTGATCTTGGAACTTCCAAACATAATAAATCTTACCTTGACCTATGTTATTTTTCTCATGTTTGGCCATTTAACCACAAAATCATTACAAGGAATTGAATAAACCATGTAAATTCACATTACTCATTAGGTAATGGTATTTTAGACAAATCACGTCTTTAAATGAATTTAAATAAATTTATCGCACCCACTCATTGACGATCTGTCCAGAGAACATTTTTTATAACGTCATTTTTATTTAGGTGTGATTTTAAATTTATTTAGCATGTAAATGTTACAAAGTTTGAATTTGTGTAGTTGTTAATTATTTGTGATTTTTGTGGTTAAAGGGCCAACCATTGGACGATGAATATACTTTAGGATGCAATTGATAATGCTTTGAATTTTAAGTGCCAAACAATAACAAGGAACATAATTTGAATGTTTAATATAAGTTAACCCTCTAATATTTTATACTCGTTTTGCACAATACGAAGTTTTTTTTTCTTTCAATGTTTTTGTGTATTTTTCTATTTTTAAACTTCAAAAATAATTTATCAAGACAGAGACAGAGATTTATTTCTTTGTTAAAATAAATTGGTAAAGAAACTATCGTGTCCAAACTCGAATTATTAATTGTCGTCCCCTAATTAGTCATGGACTATGTCACCATAAATCTTGTCAGATAAAAATTCTAAAAATTCTACAATCTTTCCCTCTATAGAGAGTGCAGAAGTTCTTGGGCGTCTAAGTAAAAAGAAATGGAATTTATTTAGGGAAGCTCAAAAAAAAAAAAAAAAAAAAAAAAAAAAAAAAAAAAAAACCTAACGACAAAAGATACAGTTCCATATCTGGAAAGTTCCTGTTCCTTCTTTCCTTTCCACCTTAAGGTCCGGAGTCTGACTCTTGTCTTGGCCAAAAAAGGGTAGAAGACCCACAATTATAGTAGAATGCCAGATTTGATCTTTCCAAAATTCATTGCCTCTTATTTAAAAGAAACTTTACCTATCAAACAGTTCAACGATAAACATCACTATAAAAAATTTGTTACAGTATAAAGCTGTCATATATTATTTATTACAGTGCACGATTAAAATTTTATAGTACTAATTCTTCTCTCAAACACAATAAAATGTATTTGTGTGTATATATATATATATATATATATATATATTTCGTGGAATTCGGTGTCTCAACGTAGGTTGAGGGAAGTGTTGTGGCCCACTACCATTATATAAATGATGTTGGAACCGTTGAGATTGGATCAAAAGTATCATGTATTGTGATTCACGAGCTGACTTGAGGGGAGGCTTATTGTTGGTTGGTGACAATAATGTGGGTTGCCTTCAACATCTTCATCTCGGGGTCCGTTTGCTGAACTTTTGGGCATTTGTGGGAATCAGATTGGAACGTATCTACAGGAATATATCATATATGTTTGGTGTGATATATATATATATATATATATATATATATGTGTGTGTGTGTGTGTGTGTGTCTCTGTGTGTGTGTATAAGTATGATCAGATTGCCTTGCGGAGCCACATGGCAGAATTTTGTTAGTTTAACTTGAAAACATTATCTTATTTGGGTCTTTTTAGGTAAATATTCTTATTAGTAATGCATATTTTTAATTAATTAAGTCAGAAAAAAATTATCTTTTTTTTTTTATTTAACAGGTAAAAACCAGCTACTGATAAATAAGTTAACTTAGTCTTGTTTGAACTCATTTATTAGAATTTTCCTTTAAAAAAAAAACAATTTTACCAATAGAATAATTGAAATGAGAAATTTTGAGATATTCTGGAAAACCCGATTCTAAAGCTCCACAGACAACGCCAATATACGATATAAAATTATACACACACACACACAAATTTTTTAAGAATTCGAATAAGGATTACTGTTAAATCAATGTTTAGCCTATTTGTTTGAGTGTATTCCACTTGTTTTCAATGGAATTCTAATACAGAGTTTAAGTGAGATTGAATCAAAGTTTTGATTAATGAAGGCGAGAGTTTTATCAAAATTAAAAGGACAATTGCAAATTAGTGTAAAAGTCAGAAACATAAATGAGAATAGATATATTAATTACGCTACTTTATTATTTATTATTTGCCATATTCATATTCAAATTCATGTGGAAACGTTAAGAATATGACGGAATGTACACTGTAATTAGCCTTTCCAATAATTTTGTAGTGAAATCTAAGAAGATAAATCCCATATGACAGTGAAAAACTCATGTTGATTGTGTTGAGCATGATTTTAATATATATTTTCTTTTAGAAAAACATTTAAAAAATATTTTAAAATTTAAAAATTCATATTTGATGTTTTGTTTTAGGATTTTTTTGGTTATTAAAATCTAAATTATTGTTCATAGCTTTTTTAAGGATGATCATGTTGTTTTGTCCATTTTTTTTTATTCAGAGGGATGAAATTGAAATAAGTTTTTAAAAATTTAAATGATAATTTTATAGTTTTTAAAAACAAAAGGACAGATTGAGAAAAAATTAAAACTAAAAGGTGCAATTATGTAATTAACTATTAAAAAAAATTATGCTTTATTGGCGGAAGTACCGAAGTTAACTTATTATAAGCTAAGAGGAAGTTTTGCATTATTTTGAGTTGTAAGAGCAAATTGAGACAATCTCTTTGAAAGATAAATTTAAATATGATGTTTAAAAAGTGTGGTTAGAGCTGAAAATTGTAGCTAAAGTGTTTGGAGGCATAGGTAGAACTACAAGTGGGAACCAAAACACTAAAACGTGCGAGAATTTTACGTTATAACAAACTTATGCTTTATATTATAGCACATGAGAACTTTACACTGTAGCAGTTGAAATTTACTAGTTCTAATTAAGTTGTCAAACGAAGCCAACATATGAGAGTTTTTATATTGTAACTTATTTTTTCTGATCACTGTAGCATGTGAGAGTTATTGTAGCAATTAAAAGTTGTAATTAGAACTGATTTTACCAAACATCTTGAAATTAGAATAATTACAAATATTCCAACAGCTACTAAGGGGTGTTTGGCAGTGGTGGGAACCACTCAGTTCCCACCACAAACTCAGTTATAAACAGTAAAAAGTTCTCACATGCTACAGTAACAATAAAAAAATTACTACAATATAAAACTCTCACATGCTACAGCAAAAGTGGTTCCTACCACTGTTCTAAACACCCACTAAATAAAAGGCTGTTCTTTTCTCGGAAAAATAATAATAACAAAAGGTTGTTCGTTCTACATAATTCAGATCGGTAAATATACTGTTTTAAAAATTGGATCCGCCATTTTTTTTCTTGATCTCATCTTTCATAAATTTATCGTATGCATATGGCACAGAAGCACTAAGTTTTTACTCGCGAAATTTGTCTCAAAAGTTAATTGATATTTGATAATACGATTTGTTTTTTTAGAAGACAAAATGAAAGAAGAAAAACAGAAAATTAAAAGAAGAGAAAAAAAAATGGAGAAGCTGCCGGCTGATTACACGATTGATTGCTAACTTTTCCGCCTTTGTTGCTTCTTCAAGGTGTCACCGTCTCAATTCGAAGAATCATTATTAATGGACAACCATGGAGTCGAACATAAAATTCCAAATATAAGTGATCAAAAATATTTATGCTTGAATCTAAATATGTCTAATGAGTACTTGATCATGGCACCATCAGAAAAGAAAAATCCTTTAAATGTTTAGCTTGTCAAGGAATCTAATTTGAATTACACTGTTATTTTTCACATAATTTGAATAATACAGTATATTAGATTTAAACTGTTGGTTCGAACTATATTTTTAAATGTGACACTATTGGGTATTTTTTTGGTCATTTAATTATAGAGTGAACAGCCTACCAAAATGGTTTTTTTTTTTTTTTTTTTTTTGTGTGGAAAAATTAGTCAAGAAATGTACATTTATGTAGTATACCCGCGGCTTTTGATAAGTGGCTTTTTTTTTGTGGCACCAAAAAGCAAGCTTTTTGGACAGGAAAACTACTTTAGTTTTTTTTTTTTTCATCTTATTGAGGTTCTTTTCTTGCTCCAGGTTTTTTTTTCCATCTGTTGAGAGCTTTTTTTTTTTTAAACTGAAACAATTTTTCTGCTCAAAAAGCTTGATTTTTTATTAAAAAAAAAGAGAAACCATTTCTCTAATTAAAATTTTTGGGCGGCTTTTTTTTCAAATTTCCCCTTGCCAAAGAGCAATCCGGCTGTTCCACCGCGTTCTCCTCAAGCCCATCACCTTTCGTTATGCCGTTGGACTTGGTGATCACTAGCAGCGATAAGACAATTTTTACAAACTCAAAAAAACAAAAAAAAAAGACATTTTGAATAAATTGACAGGCTGTTTGAGAAGTGAGTTGGAACAGAAAGTTAGAAGTAAAAATACTGTTGCATGTGAGAGCTTTATATTGTAACACGCGAAAACTTTACATTTATAAGTTGAAACTAAGTTAGCCAAACATCTTATAAATATTTAACAAATATATGTGAGTTACAAGAAATGCAAGAACTCACACTAAGCCATAATAATTATAGAAAAGAGAGTGAGAGAGTAGTCACATGAATGTCTTGGCATACACAACATGAACTACTAGCAAATAAGCATGTTTTTCCGTTATATTTAAACGTTGCTGGCTTATTTATTGTGCATAGCAATTAGATCTTCTCTGCCATCTTCTTCCTCTACCGCTAGCCAAACTTCGAACGTTTCTTTTGTCCCTTTTTTTTTTTAAGCTGATGTCCACTTCAGATCCTATAATTAGAGAGGTCTCAGGTGGACCTTAATCTAAGATCAAGTATTAAATTTGGAGGCTTGTTTAGTACTCCATTTAGAGTTTGATGTCACACTATATACATAATGGTTAGCACATTTGGTAGAGTTGGACCCCACTAATAAAACTTTCGGCAAACATTTTTATCTGCGCCTAAAAGAATGTGCTAACCCTAATTGCCTCTATCGAGGACATTTCAATTATTAAAATGAAAGAAAGAAGAAGCAATTCAAACATAAAATCTAAAGTCGTTCGCAAAATGAAACTATCTATACAGGATGTCCAATGAATGAGTGTTTGGTAATGGTTCTCATCACTCAGTTTATACCACAAACTCAATTATGAACAGTAAAAAGCTTTTACATGCTACAGTAACAATAAAAAAAATTACTACAGTATAAAACTCTCATATGCTGCGGTAAAAGTAGCTCCTGTTACTCTTTCAAACACTCACCAAATTTTAGTGCACTAGGTTTTTCTTTCATATAAATGAAACTTTCTCCACAAAATGTCCAAAGGAAAATTTAATGCACATTGCACAAGTTGGCTGAGGATTATATATATATATATATATATATAGGACGAGTCTTTGTTGGATCCATATTCTGCAACAGATGTGGACTAAAACGACGTCTCCATCACAGTTTTGAATAAACAATATTTATAATATAAATTAAACAAACGTGAACGTTCCAGAGCAGAGGTTTTCCAGGGAAAAGTCGTCTGTGGATAGGGGTGACAATAATCATATTTATGTCGTGTTTACGTCAACATGTTTATAACACGTCATGTTTGGTCCGAACATAAACACGATATGATTAATAAATGTATCAAAAATGTAAACATGAACACGATACGGCTATAGCACGCGTAACACGACACGATACGATTAACACGATAATTAAAAGTGTCGTAATGGGTTGACACGATAACAACACGTATATGACATGTTTATGACCAAACTGACTAAAAATTAAAAAAAAATTTAAATTTTTTTTAAAAAAGCCAATAAAAAAAATTAACAAAAACACAATATCTAATTAATACTAACATACTATAAATATTTTAAATATTTTTATTTTTAAGTTTAAATGTGTTATAAATGGATAGGTCGTGTCGTGCCGTGTTAACACGTTTACGGCCCATTTAATTAAACTTGTTTAATGTGTTAGTACGAATCCAGCCTGTTTATTTGCGTGTTATTCATGCTAACTCATTTATGACACAATTAATAAACATGCGACCTACCTATTTATCTCGTGTCATTTTCATATCGTATCATGGTGTGTTTGAATTGTCGGCCTTATACGTAAATATTAAAATTATAAAACCTACGCACATACATATATATATATATATATATATATATATCATTGGACCTTACATTGGCACTCCTGCAATTTTATCCACTGATTGGACCGATGTGATCGATCGGGCTTGATGTTGATTTGATTTTATATCATGATCACATATCGGAGAAGAGTGAAACTTTTTTTTCTTTTTTTGTTAAACCGAAAAAAAAAAAGTGTAGGCCACGTGAGGCGCACTACCGATAAGCCCATGACCAGAAAGTCTTGAGAAAGCGACCTTGCCCTTTTTGGTAGGCGAAAAGCCAAATTGAGATAAGGTGCAACTTGCCAACTTGACATTATTATGTCATATAAAAGAAGAAAAAAATGATGAAAGAAAAAGAACTTAGAGAGAGAGAGAGAGCGGTTACAAAATCTAGCTTTAGGAGGAAATGTTGGATCAGTTTTGTAAAATTAGAATCTTTGCCTCGTTCAAGGGCGTTGGGTTTTGGAGTTTTCCATTGGTTCTTTTGCGAGAAGGTAAGGGCCACAAGAGAAGCATATATGTATTTATCGTACAAAAAAGCCAATGAAAGAGGTTGGCCTAAAACATAGCGTCAATAATGTTATGGGCCAAGTTCCAATCCCACCATCCTTTGCTGTGGTTCGTGGTTGTGCTATTATATCCTCTCTCTACTTTTCTTTCTCTTGTAGTTCTTTTTTGAAGGATTCTGTGATCGAAGGCCAGAAGGATAAAGGCGTGAGGTGTACTACTTTATTCATTTTTGCGGTAACAAAAAAAGCCTTTTTATTACCTTCCTTCATATTATAATTAGATTAAATGGTAAAAAGAATACATACCGTTGGCTTTGGTTTTTATGGCACTTTCGTCTTCTTAAACTTTCTTTTTTTTGTTGATAATTTGTGCTTTTAGTTTGTAATTTTGACATTTAGAGTGTTTGGTTAGTGGTGAAAACATTGGTAAAAACCGTTTTATTGTAGTATGTGAGAGCTTTATACTGTTGTGATATTTTTTTTTTAGTTTAGTATGTGAGAGCTTTATATTATTCATAACTGAGTTTGTGGTGTGAACCACCCTTAGCCAAACACTCTCTTAAACTTGTTAAGCTATTACATAGCATCTCATTTTTTTTTTCTTTTTTTTGGACGCTAGTTTTGAAAGTTAATTAAGAGATTTGAGGGCTTTGTACTAGGGTTTGAATTAAGAGGTGGAGATTTTTGGTTGAAGGTGTGCTTCACGTGAGGCCGTCGTTGCCTTTCTCCATCGCTAATTTTGTGCGATCAGCAAAATGTGGTTAACTGTAAAGATTTTGTAAGTTGCAAGTACAATATCAATGTTAAAAGTTTGGAGGACAAAGTTACCAAATTCTAACAAGTGCAAGATGTAAAAGTTGCTGTTTGTCAGTGGCGGTTCCTACCACAAACTCAGTTATAAACAGTAAAAAGTTCTCACATGCTACAGTAACAATAAAAAAAAAATTACTACAGTGTAAAATTCTTACATGCTACAGTAAAAGTGGTTCCCACTACCCTTCCAAACACCCACCTAGAAACTTATTTTTTAATACCCTATTATAGAATTTTCAAACTTTTTCTTAATAATATTAAGGGAAATTCCATTGTAGGATACACTTGCTTTCCCTATCTAACAAATATATAACAGAATTATTTGGATTGGTATTGGAAGACATGAAGCAAAATGGGTTCTAAGATTATTTGCAATACAAGTTAACGTCAATATTATATTTTTCACTAAAAAATATAAAAATAATGCATTTAAAAGCTATCCTTTTATGCCCTCAAATACTATGCCTATTTTTTTTCATAATTATTGAGGTTTGAAATTGATAAAAGTGAATTTTTAATATTAAAATAATTTAAAAATCACAATGTTATAATGATTAGAAGAAAAAGTTAACTTATTAAACAATTAAAATCGAATCTCAAATTTACCCTATATCATGAGTAATTTGCTCTTAAGTTTTACATATGATAAATTTGTCATTGAGAAATCAATTTAATATTGTCCTAAACATACTCCAAGGTGGAAGATGTTGGTTTTAGATGCCGAAAGGTGGAAGATGTTGGCTTTAGATGCGGAAAAAGATATCGACACAATAGAAGTAACGAATTTTAAAATTTTCCCAAGCCCACGAGGATCAGCTCATACTAAACAATAATTGTAGGATTATACATCATCACTGACTCCTTCACAACTTCGTCCACCTTTCCACATTTCATGCTATGATTCCTTTTCTTAAAATCGACACATATATGGACATTGATGAGTTTTCTTTTCTTCAATTCTCCTTGCAATTCTCCTTTGCTATGAACTCAAGCTCCCTAAAAGTAGGAGAACAAGAATCCCTATAATGGAAGCCAAAATGAATATACCCTCTGGTGAGGTACTAAGAGATGTAGTTACACTGATAGGTTTAGGTTTTTAGCAGCAGGCGCACACCCAATCACTGTCATCTGAATTGGGTGTATGGTGTAGATTCTCATAAAGAGGCTGCCACATATCAATTCTTATTATACAACGCCTTTTATCACAATTCATCATGTATATATATATATAGAGAAATTTTTTTCTTTTTTTATAATGTTTAATCCGATCGAGTTACTCAATCCATCCGAACTATAAATAAGCAGGTTGTTTTAAAAGTTTAGATTTATTGTGTAGATTAGATTAAAAATCAACCAATTTGAACTTTGATAATAGGTTAAAAAATCCCTACAATCCAACCTAAATTTCAACAAGTTCTTTCCATAACAGGAAACGCCCTGCATCAGGACACATTTTGACACAGCAGATGTTCATATCAGAATAAAATAACATGTAAATCTGATAAGAACCGCAAATATATTAATTTTTTTTAAAGCTAAGTCTAGTTTTTTTTCCACCGACCTCTTTATTGTTTGGGTCTCAGGCTCTCAGTGTGTTGGACCCCTACTCGGCTACTCCCTAGCTGGTATGCATGTGCTCTTAGAGACTACTTCTAGTTAGGTGGCCAACTTGCCATTAATGACTCTTTTGGTTGCGTTCATCTCGGGTCATTCTGAAGTGGAGAAAAATAAAAAGATATGTCCTATGTCCTTTTATTCCTCTATCCTTTTCTTATCATATAATTAAATAATTATGTCCAGTTTCTGCATAAAATGTAAAGCAATCATTTTCATCCTTATAATTACAAATTGTTATTTATAAAACTATAAGCTTCAATCTAAAATATAATATACTTTTTAACTAGATCTTATTATTTTATTAATAACAGGATTATAACTCTACGAAGTTAAATAATATTGCCGTAAAATATAACAATATGTCCATTAAAACTTACATATTAATAAATACATTTACCGTTAAAATTAACTTAACAATTTTCCCTTTCACATTGACTTTTTCACCCTAAAAAAAATCTTAAAGTTAAGAAATTGAGATTTCTTTCCTTGAGAATTGTGCAAAAGGATATAGAAAAGTATCCTAGGGAACCTTTTTTTTACGTGTGTGTGTACACACACACACATGTACATATTTAGTTAAAATACATAAACTACTCACGGTTAAAGTAAATCTACCATAGAAAGCTCATATGGACTTTTAGACTTGTAAACTCAGGACTACGCTACAAAAAAAGGGCGTAAATTAGGTTCAATACCCCTTGTGAGGCATGGTTATCCACTCGTATGCTTTATGTATGAAATAGAGTTGAATATTTCCCTATAGAATTTTTGAAAGTGGTATGTATCTATTCACCCAAAAAAAAAAAAAAAAGACGTATAGCAACACATATGTAATAAAATTAGGAGTAAATTATACTGTTATACCTTAAACTATTTGGTTTTTATGAGGCATTTCGAACTTTCAATCTTCATAAAATATACCGTAATTTAGAATAGTTGGCAAAGAGGTCCAATAGCTAACAAACGTTAAAAAGTATGGATAGTCTTGATCACGAAATTCACACAAGAGTTTTCTCAAAAGTAGAGTTTGTCATTTTAAGAAAAAATTGAAGCTTAAAATGTCAAGAAGAGCATTTAACGAAAATTGAAAGGAATTATTGCAAATGGATTTAAAGTTTAGGATGCATTGTACAAAAATTAAATATTTAAGATATATCATGCAAAAAGTAAATAGTTTAAGATAAAACAATGGAAACTTTATAAGTATATATAAATAAATAAATTACTTTTGTAGGGTTTTGTTTTTAATTGTTGACACTACTCTAAAAAGTAGCTTAGGAAACTTTTTTTTTTTTTGCTAAATTATTATTAAATCTCCTCATAAAAAAAGTGCCACGCCCCAAACTAGGATGATGATATGGATGCATAATTTGAAAATTTTAAATATAGTTTTGAAATCTTAACAAAAGGATTTAATGAACAATAGAATTTTAAAAATTAAACTTAAAATAATGTTTTAGTCAGTATCTCAAACTAAGTTCCCATTTAAGCGAAAAGTCCAATTTCAACAATTTACTTCGAAAAGACGAATTTATCCTCGTTTGAAAATAAACACAAGTCCACTCATTTTAACTTCTGAAAATTTTATCGTGTTGTTTTGACAAAAAGGGGAGTATTTTTAAAGAAAAACTCGTAACAAAAACATCATGAAAAATAACCTCTTACATCAGTCCAAGGATTCTCTTAGATATTCTCAGTCTAAGCAAATAGCTAAGAATAAAACAACCACATAATAACAGAGATCCAATGACAATCTAAATAACAGAAGACTGAACATATGAATAAACTGTGAAGAGCTAAAATAACACCACTCGCGATCCGTCTCTTCCTCAACATTTGCAACTGCCACCGCCTATTTGGCATCGTTCTTAGCACAACCTAGAAGGGGTTAAATAAAAATAAAAAAAGATCAAAAAGCCCAACAAAACAACTTAATTTGAGTAAACGAAACTTGGGTTGGATACATAAATGAGATTTTAAATTGAATGAATAAGTGGAACTTGAAGCAATGACAGTTCAACAAAATCTCAATTTCACGACCCATATTGTATATTATAGACATCAATATAATAGGTACCCTATCAGCCTTATCACCCACACTACAGAGTGCACAGTAGATCGAGTTTTAGGGACTTGCCATCTAGCTTACTCTTTACGTACCCCAATTTCAGAGGTTATCATGCAAAACCTACAGTCTTGAGGCGTACACTCTTCAACAGCGTTTGAAAACCACTTTTGTTTTGAATTTTTTTATTCTTGAGTCTAAATCTCATTTTTAAAATTTCATTATCTAAAATTTCAAACCCGTAATATTTACATATATATACATTTTCTCAAACCCTTCATTACAAGAAAACCACATCTTTCACAAAGCAATTATGACAAAGCATTTTCTCAAACATCTATTTTCATGGACAAAACAATATTAAAAATATGGCTAAAAGGTTAAGAATCCTACCTTTTAGCAATAAAGGTAAATAATATATCAAATCCAAGTAGGTTTTCTAACTGTTAGCTTAATTTAGAATCATATCAGATTAAAACTAACTAAATTTGATAAAGATCTGAGCGTTAAAAAATCTGTTTTCCCAATAGGATATTTTCATACAATACTGACAAGTTCTTAAAATGGACATATAAAGCTTCAACATTCTTATGTTGCTCTATGTTACTTTTTAGGGTTGAAACTTATGTTTGCTATACCCACCTTGTCGAAAACAACAGTTCTTTAGCAAAAATCATACAGTATAACATATTCAGAGGTGAAATTCACAAAATAACTTATTTTTACATAATGAATATGAATTGAAAAATATTTAGATAAACTGAATAAAAAAATAATTTTTCAATTTTACCCTTGTTTTGGATATATATTTTTTTGTAGTGAGTGGAAAATATGATTGGTGGAGTAAATTTGGTGGTATGCCACTTCTTTATCATCACTATTGTATTCTTCCATTTTTTGTCTCTTCGATTCATACTATTTCTCGTAGTCAAAAAGGCTAAAATTTCTTTAGATTTCTAACTATAATCCAAAATACTTGTGACCAACTATATCTTTACATTATTTGAAAGTATATGTTTCAAACTCTCTTAATGCCATAGAAGTGGTATTTCTCAAATTGACCAATCATTTGTGAGCATATTGTATCAGCTGATTTTCTTTATTGTTGCTCACTAGTTTTTTTTAGATTTTTTTTTTTGTAAATATTTGTAATAAAAGAGACTTATGTGCATCTCCATTGACGTCTATTATTTAACTTAATTTTTTTTTCCTGAGTTGCGTTAGCGTCTAGCTGACGATGATTATGATAACGAATATTTTAATTATATAAATGAATGCTCATACAACTGTGAGATAACTATTATGATGCTTGTATGATTGTGGCAATTAAAATAATGTGTTTTATGCCCGCATTAACGAAAATGCAATTATTTTTGTCGAAAAAAATATAATTATTTTCGAAAATCTAATGTTAAGTGCCTTGATTTTATGCACCCGCCTTTTAGGGATTAATCTTGGTTCAATTCCCATTTATAAACCATGCCCCTTTTTTTCCTTTGTTGAAACGAAATTTATAAACTATCGCTGATTATAATGATGCTTAAAGTTTCTACTCTCATAATGGGTTGATTTTTTTGGTATTTTTCAAATTGATCAGTTGAATCACTAATTTGTCTATTAACTTTTTTGTTAATTCTTTCTCAAGGTGACCATCTTTTTATTAAATTTTTCAAGCATTAAATAATGCTGGAAGACCGAAGAAGTTGCACATCTAGGAAGCAACTATCAGTAGTCGTGTGCAAGCGCTCCTGTCACAAGTTTTGTGTTTCGTATCACCCTACAACAAATTTGACATTATACGACCTTTTATTTAACGACCGTTTCTCAAAAATCGTAGTAATAAGGCGAAAAAAACACGGCGAGTTACACCCGCGAACACAAAAACAGTCATGATACTTGTGGGAGCTACCACGACGGTTTTTTAAAAAACCATCATGGTAGCTTATACTTACCATGACAGTTTTTTAAAAAACCGTCGTGATAGCTCGCTACTAGAATCTTGAGATCATACAACCCTTGTTTAACAACGTTTTTTCAAACCTCATCGTGGTAAGGAGGGGTAAAAACACAGAGAGTACACCTGAAAATACAAAAACCGTCGTGTTAGTGTGCGGAACCTTTCACGATAGTTTTTAGTAAAAACCATCGTGGTAGGTTAATTTGGGCGGAGGATTAAAATTTCGATTAAAATTTTGAATAAGAAACCTTTCACGATGGTTTTTATAAAAACCGTCGTGAAAGGTTCCGCATCTTGGCGCTTGTTAAAATTTAGGCAGGGACTAAAATTTTGAATATGTAGACCTTTCACAATGGTTTTTATAAAAACTATCGTGAAAGGTTCTGCATTTTGACACATGCCTAAATTTGGATCGGGGATTAAAAATTTCAAATATGCAGACCTTTCACGACGGTTTTTATAAAAATCGTTGTGAAAGGCAAATTTGAACGAGGGACTAAAAATTTCGAATATAGGATAAAAATTTCGAATATAGGACCTTTACGACGGTTTTTATAAAAATCGTCATGAAAGGTTCACATACTAAAAATTCCAAATATTGGGACATTTCACGACGGTTTTTATAAAAATAGTCATGAAAGTTTTCGCATCTTAGTGCGTACTTAAATTTGGACTAGGGACTATGGGACCTTTTACGACGGTTTTTATAAAAACCGTTGTGAAAGGTAAATTTAGACGAGGGACTAAAAATTTCAAATATGAGATCTTTTAAGACGGTTTTAATAAAAATCGTCATGAAAGGTTCTGCAAATTAAAAATTCTGAATATTGGGGCCTTTCACGACAGTTTTTATAAAACCCGTCGTGAAAGGTTCCGCATTGGAAGGGGGACTATGGGACCTTTCACGACGGTTTTTATAAAAACCGTTGTAAAAGTTTAATTTAGGTGAGAGACTAAAAATTTTAAATATGGGACCTTTCACGATGGTTTTTATAAAAACTATCGTAAAAGGTTCCGCATACTGATACCTTCCACGAAGGTTTTTATAAAAACTGTTATGAAAGGTTCTGCATCTTGGCACATGCTTAAATTTAGGCGGGGGACTAAAAATTTTGAATATGGGACCTTTCACAATGGTTTTTATAAAAACCATCGTAAAAGATTCTGCATATTAAAAATTCCAAATATTAGGACCTTTCACGATGGTTTTTATAAAACCATCGTGAAAGGTTCCACATTTTGGCGCTTGCTTAAATTTGGGCGGGGGACTAAAAATTTCGAATATGAGACCTTTCATGACGGATTTTATAAAAACCATTGTGAAAGTTTATGCATCTTGGCGCATGCTTAAATTTAGGCGGGAAACTTAAAATTTCGAATATCGGACATCTCACGACGGTTTTTATAAAAACCATCGTAAAAGATACAAGTGCAACCTTTCGCGACGGTTTTGTGAAAGGTTTTGCCTTACATTTCATGATAGTTTTTATAAAAACGGTTATGAAAGGTTCTGTATATTCAAAATTTTTAGTCCCCGGTCAAATTTAAGCACGCGCTAGTGCCATGGCCTTCCTATTTATTCAAAATTTCTCCAACTCAAACCCTCTCTAACTCTTAAACTCGCTTTTCTTTCCTCTTTCTCTCTCTAACTCCTCCCCCCATGGCCCAACCACAAATGAACCCAGCCACCCATGACATTCCTTGGACCTTGACATTCTCCTATCACTCTCTCCATGACCCCACCATCATTCGACCCAACCCCCAACAAACTGGGCGCCGTTTGTTGCCATTATTCCTCGTCCCTTGACATTCCATTGACTTTGCCATCGTTTGACTCTTCCCTTGACGTTCTTCCGACTCCACCGTTGTTGGTAAATTTCAAACCATTAGTTTTAGTTTTAGTGTTTTAGTTAGTTCTAAACTTAGTATTATTTAGTTATTTTAGTGTTATTTAGCTTTAGTTTTAGTTTTAATTGTAATATTACTTACATTACTTTGTTATTTGCCATTTAGTATGTGTTACTTGTATTTAGTGTTTGAAAAAACTTTGAACAACATTTAGTATTTTGGTGTGAGAATAGGTTACTTTTTATGTGTTTATGATGTCTAAGTATTATTGTGATGCCTACCACATGTTTGATGAAAAGCTTATATGACTATGTGTTTGTGTTTGTGTTTTAGTTAATTAGGTTTAATTTTCAATATTTTTGTTAATTCAATTTATTTTTGTTATCGTTTCTTTACCTCACACATAAAGACATGGACTTAGACACCAAGAATCCATCAACTCTTGTGCAAGCATAAAAAGAGTATATGACTTTACAATGTAAATATATATATATATATGATTTTGTAAAAATTTTATAGTTCAATGTAGTTATGTGATTATAAAGTCAAGACATTGTATAAATGGTGAAAATATGGGACTATTCATATTATGGGAAACCAAAAATTTTGGTTTTTTTTTTTAGCTTCAGACCAACATTTTCATGACGGTTTTTATGAAAACCGTCGTGAAACAAAGCCTTGTACGATGGTTTTTAGAAAAACCATCGTGTAAAGCATAGCATACATGACAGTTTTCATAAAAATCATCAAAACCGTCGTGTAAACTTACCCTAACATGACGGTTTTCATAAAAACTTTCGTGTAAGCTCAGTGTAAGGCTAAGCTTACACGACGGTTTTTATGAAAACTATCGTGTAAGCTTAGAGTTTTATGACAGCTTTTGGTGAAAACTGTCGTAGTAGCCTCGTCCTAAGATCCTATAACCCTACCAAAATAAGGATTCCACGACAGTAAAATACCATCGTGAAAAATTTTATTGGTACCACGACAGATGATTAGACAACGATTTTTTAACCATCGTGAAAACAACCACGACGGTTTTAAACTGTCGAGTAATCTACATTTTCTACTAGTGTCAATTACTAATGGCTAGAGCTTTTATTTATTTATGAAAAATACGCTGCCCATTAGAGCACAATCTAACAGGAAATCAATGAGAATATACCTAAAATGAATAAAACTAGATGAAAATCTAAAAGTCGTATGCCGTGACAACGGAAGAATATGTTGAAGCTATCTATGGCAGGAGTATCCTATATTTATAGTATTTGTTTCTAAATGTTAGATATGATAAAAATACATCAAAATATATATATATATATATATATATGATTTCAATTGTTACGTTTTTTAATGGGTACTGTTATTATTAGCTATTTTGTAAAAATCTTATAGTTGCAATTAAGTAGATAGTTGACAAAAAAATTATGATAATTAATGAAGAATTCTTACCACGTTACATCATTAATTGTTGTTAAAACGTTTCTTTGTTGAAAAGATAATCATTGAAAATGTAATTATTGAGAAAATAACCATTGAAAATGTAACTATTAAAAGCAAGTCTATATATATGTGTGTATGTGCGTGCGTGCGTGCGTGTGTGTGTGTGTATGCAAAAACTGACACAAGTTGAAGGCTTGACTAATTAAAAATAATGCCTTACAATAAATAGGGTATTCTTTCATGTGATATCAAGGGCCTGTTTGGTAGTGTTTTTATTTTGTTTTGGGTTTTGAAAAAAGTTAAAAATGAGAATATTTTGGAAAATATGCTAGGTCTATTTGAAAATTGGGTTTGGTTGATTCTTTTTGTCAATTTTAAAAAATGCTGAGAAAAATGAAATTGTGTTTGGTGTATGTGTTTTTGAAAACCCAAATTTGATTTAAAAAAACTAAATATTAATATATTAATAATTTTATAATTATTTTGTTAAATGAAGAGGAATTCCTCTTCTTCTTCCTTTGCTCCAGTGAGGCAGAGGCCGGTGCCGGTGCCGGTGCTAGCAACTATGCAAGCTACAACAAATACGTCAACATCGACAGACCCAACCACACCCCTTGACGGTAGCAGATCGACGACGCTGTAGCATCGACGGCCACTCCGTGAGCTTCCCTTCCATCTACGGCCACTCTCGTGTAGCTTGACGGTGTCACTAGCGGAGATTGTCGCGACTAATTGGTCCTCCACGTTCGATTCCTCCTCCACCATCTTCCTCAACAAGCTGGTTGAACTCTGCATCTCGTTGCTGTAGGCCTCCTTCGTCCCCTCCCTCAACTCCACCGACTCTTCGCCATTGCCATCCTTCCCCGTCGAGTTCACCTTCTTTGACTCCACCACCGGTGACACTGCTGCTGTACCCTTCACTATCATCTCCGAGCTTCTGTCATACGAATCCTCCACCACCGTCGGTTTACCCCGCTCCGGTTCAAAAGGCTCCAATTCTTTCTCGGCCGCTGCCACGACGACTCTAGTCTATTCCGAAACATCGTCCTTAAGATTCGTTGGAGTTTGGCTGTATTTGGGTTCGCCGGAGTTGGGTTATGGTTGGGGTCACAGAGTTGGGCTATTTTTGGGGGTGGTTCACCAAAGAGAGCAGGGAAGAATGTGTTGATAAATAATTGGGTTTTGAAAAAATTGAAAACATCTCTATTTTGTTTCAAAATCCAAGTAAATTTGGAGTGTTTTTGAAAAGATTTTCGTTTTTGTTTTCATTTTCTTCAAAATTTTAACTAAACATGTTTCTAAAATCATTTTCATTTTTTGTGTTTTTAAAAATGATAAAAACGTTTTTGAAACTGAAACCAAACAGCCCCCAATATTTTCATATTCCTCCAAAAACTCCCACTAATATATCATTTTGTTGCAATAAAGGACAAACTTGTTGAAATGGGGTTAGTTTTGACGTAATTTCGTTTGGTTCATAGATTTGAATAGAGAATTTGAATAAAAATTTAAATTTTTGTGAGAGAAAATACTGTACCAAAATGATTCAAGTTATGATTAAAACCACGAACATTATTATTATTATTATTAACCTATTGAGCACGCCATTATTGAGCAAAATGATTCCAAATAGTAACCTATTGAGCACGCCATTATTATTATTATTATTATTATTATTATTCGAAAATAAGCACGCGATTCTTAACTTTGAAGAGTCAAATAATTAATCCAATGACTACCATGGTACCCATTTGAAAATCGACAACAGGAACGAAAGCAAAGCTTAGCAAAGAAATTTCTTAGCTAGAGAGAGAGAGAGAGAGAGAGAGAGGCTAGCAAAGAAAGCTATTCATTCTAACTTGTTTCGTTTTGATATTTCTACAATTTTCTAACAGCTTACCAAGTAGGTTCACTTGTGGATGAAAAAAGCGAGTCAAATTAAACTATAGTCCAATGCTGTCTAATATCATCAACAGTAGTTTTTCAATACATCTAAATATTGATATTTAAGAGTATTTTTTGAATTAGTGAATTTCAGAGTTTAACGACCAAGTCATAAGTTTGAAAAGGTGTAATGTTGATAGTAATAATCTTTACGTAACCAACACTTAAGTCTCTTCCGACTATCAGTGTCAAAAGGGAACACCAACTTTTGCTCAATACCCACAAACTACCCAGGTCGAACAAGGAAGATCTAAGCCAATGATGTTGGGACTTAAGTCATATGTCTAATTTTTAATGTCTTAAATGGAATTCAACTAAACGTGTCATATTATGATTGGTTGAACAATCATATTATGATTGGTTGAACAATATTTAAGACATCAAATTATACAGAAGATTTAAATCCGTATACACTAACAAAATAAAGAGAGTAAATGTTTCGTATAAAGACCATCTTTCAAGTCAACATGAGGGAAGATGGGAAAGACAGTTGAAACTTGTGAAAGAAAAAGGTCTAATCAAAAATTGCCAGGCCCCTCCATTTCCTGTACTAAGAGCTTCATGTTTCAAGTTCACAAGTTCTTTTGAACCCATCATGGTAGAGTCGTATGAAATACAGAAAAATACCACAATTAGATAGATCTTGACAAAAATCTACCGATTCCGATCTATGTTTTACGTTTCACTTGAAAGAACGGTTCAAACTATCAGTAAAGCTTTCATATGCTATAGTTCTCAAACCAAATTGTTAGTTCTAACAGTTTTTTAAAATGACTTTGTACCTATAGGGAGTTTTTTTTATAGTAACATTATCACATAGTTCTCATATTCCCACAAATCCAATGCCAAAAGTAGCCCATCCAAGAACCCTTGAAAGTTTTACCATCAAATTCAATGGATGATGAAGTATTTAACTTCTCATGGTAACCACTTTCACCTCTATTGATGGAAAAGAAGTGCAAGCGAAGTAGCCCCACCGCCCTCCCTCTCTTCTTCGTCTTCTTCTTCATAAAAATAAAAATAAAAATAAAAAAATAAAATAAAATAAATACAAAAGAAAACATAAAACATACAGCTACACTTGAAGCAATATTTCTCCAGAACACTATCATATTATATAAGAAACAAAGTCGTATCCTTATCGCTTCTCGGATTCCAAACTATAATGAGAAATGATCTCCATATGACTAAGGTTGGGTTGGTTTGTGTTAGAGAGAGAGAGAATAATGATGACAGAGGATAACTTTAAAAATTGTTAAACAAGAGCACAAAGAATCGCAGCAAAACGGAAATCAATCCCAAATCAGCAGCGCCAACAGACAAATCTAAAATCTACCCGGAATAAATAATTTAAAATCTTACCGAACAACCCAGAACGAGATTCAAGACAAGGAACAAAAAAGAAAGTAACAAACACAGAAACAAACCCAAAAACATACATCGCATTGAGTCAAAGCATGTAACAGAATTTTCCATCACAGCGTCAAAATGAGTAACTGACCTTTGATTCAAGAAAGCATAGCAACACTTTTGAAATGAGTTTACGGGGTTAAGTTACTGGTAAATCTTGGCATCATTTTCCTAACATAAAATCCCACGAGTAATTTTATTTTCATCCAATTTGCACCAACATTTTAAAATGGCTCCACAGGGAAACTATCATTGGCACCTACCAACATCGACCAAATATTAAGTTCTACCATTACCCTTTTTACTATACGTTTCTTTTTACATCTATCACCTCAAGTTTATATCATGCGACCATATGGAAATTAGAATTTATCATACAAAACTCCAAAAAGTAAAATACAGTATCAAGAAGGCTACAGGGCAGTTAATAAACTTAGAAATCGAATCCACAAACTATTATATGCCTACTTTTTTCTCTCTCTTTATGTCTTTTTACATGTTGAGAGATCTCTACAATTTAGTACTTTCAAGTTTTAGCAGTCCAAAAACTAAGAAATATTTCGAAGAATAGCTCATAAGTAAAACACTAAAAGATTATAAAAAGTCAATCAGCAGTTTAGCGTTTAAAGAAGCAAAGGATCACCAGATTTTGAGCTGCTCAAACAAGATAACCTTTCACTGACCAAAACGAGTTCCAGTAAACAAGAAACTACTATGAGAATTCCTTTCACAAGCAAGTTATATAAAGAAAAAAAATTTACTTCAAACTATCAACTAAACAAAATGCAAAAATACATGAATGTTTCTATTTAGAGAACCTAGGTACTTTGATGTCTGTAATCCTACTTCCTTTTCATGTTACAGCTCCGGTCCAATTGTCCAGATGAGTTGTCTGATCTTCACTACATTGTCTACTGTGAAACTTGTACAAGAAAATAAATGGATAGCGGCTCCAACCACATCCCAAATTCAGAACAACCGCACTATGGGTGTGAACAAAATAAAAACAAAGGAACAAGAAATAAACATTACAAACAGCCAACGGCAGTTGCTTCACAAGTTGTGTCTGACTCCATATTTTTCTCAGAAGAAGCTCTCATCAATATGTAATGATTTCGCACTTGCGAACAAAAACAGAGCTTCAAAACATAGTAATACTGTGGCAACTATTGATCCCTCCATCTCGGACTTGAGATGGGAAAAAACCCGGAAGGAGACAATGGAAAAACAAGCCCAGGAGAAGGTGGCAGTTGGGGTCCTGGACCTAAAATCCCCGATTGGGCCATGGGGTTGAATGCAAAATTGGGGGTCATCGGAGGAAACTGAATCCCGGGAGAAAGCAACTGGTAAGGGGAATGCGGCGAAAGCAAATTCAAATAACCGGATGGGGATGGCAGTAGAAACTGCGAAGTTGGTGAGGGTAAAAGTGCAGGGCCACCAACTTGTGGTGAAGGTAGATTAGGCACTGGTGGTGGGGGCGCTGGCAGCCCTTGAGGCATGGGACCAGACATTCTTGGGGATGGAAAAGCTGGCGCCATGGATGGGTTAGGAAGTAACCCTGGTGGCTGAGCCTGAGGTTGACCTGGAGGTTGTGGTTGTGGATATGGATGCTGAGGATGAGGATGAAGTTGAGGTTGACCTTGGTTTCCCCTAGGAGTTGGGTCCAAGATGGAATTTTGAAGATATCTCATGTAAGCTGTGATGGGAGATTCGGCTGTATTAGGCCAAGCGGAGTCACCAGGTGTGAATGGTTGCATCGGTATCGGTGATGGGAGTTGTCCAAATTGAGTAGGAGGCCTAACAAAGCTATTGTTGTAAGGAACTGGTGGTGGGGCAACTGGGACAGGAGCAGGAGGTACAAGGGGTGGTCGATTGATGGGCGTTAAAGGTGGAGGCCGAATCTTTTGCAGCCGCACACTCTGTGGTTTGGGCGGGTTCTGTGGAGGTCTAGGCAAAGGCTCTTGCGACGGAGAACCGGTGAGCTGTTGAACAATGTTGCGGAAATCATTCTTACTTATATTGTAAACCTGAGGCTGAGGCTGAGGCTGTTGCCTAGCAGGATTGTTGTTAAAGTTTGGTTGGTGCAATGGACTCTTCCTTATGTTCTTCCCCATTTTATTCACACCCAAATGATCATTGAGCCTGTTTTTTGAGTTATCCATTTCGAGAAAAAAATCTCAGCTGAATTTAACAAGAAGTAGACCAGTTTCTATCTATCTCAGGTAAGTTCAAACCATTCAATGATATCTCTCAACTTCAAATTTTGAGATCGCCAGCAACTTGAATCTGAACTACAGAAGTTTCTTCCAAATACCCAGAAAGTCAAACCACTTTCAAGACTTCAAAAGAAAGCCCCAGAAGTTCCAAATTGAGTATCAAGCAAGCCCCGTTTTCTTCTTCTCTATTCGTTTTCCTTTTTTCAGAAAATGATCAAAGAACACAATGCATCATATGCCAAAAATATACAACAACATCAAACAATCCATAAGCAGACGACGTACCCTTTTCTTTGCTCCGTCGATCCAAAAGGCCCCAGATTCCGATTCAGAAAAAGCACAAATCTCAAACCCCCAAACAATTTACAGATAGCCAAAAAGAAACAAGCTTCAAAATCACAATCCACAGGAACAAAAACTGGGTCCAGAAGCATAAAAAATCCCCACTAAGAAAATCCGACTTGTTCACCAACAAGAGAGAAGAAGGAAGTAAGAGGCAAGGAAACTAAATAAAGAAGAAAAAACGAAAAAAGGGTTGAAGAGAAAATCCCGGCTTGACTCGAGGAAAGTACCAACAGTCCACCAATCTCCAAGGCGATTGAGGAAAGGAAGAGAGAAAGAAACCAAAAAAAAGAAGAAGAATTGATAGATTGAAGAAGATTTTACTTCAGAGCCCTAATCAGAGGGATGAGAAGGAAAACAAAGACCAAAGTAACGAGGGAACTTATACTGACATGTGAATGTGAAAATGCGGGTCAATGCGAAAATGGAGGAGGAAAGAAAAAAGAAATAGGTGGTAAAAGAGGTGTGCGTGTGGGGCCCAGGCGAACAATGACGACGGTGTTGCGTTGATTTTCGTCCCAATCGCGTTGGGGATGAAATGTGTGGAGATTTTGCAGAAAGAAAACAAAGATCTAAAGGGCGAGAAAGAGAGAGAGCTGACTCAGTCAAACATATACGGAATCGACGCCAATACTCTCTTCTGAGTGTGTCCTCAAAAAGTTCACTATCGAATATGGAAAGGTGCTGGGATTTATGCCGTGGAGGGCAAAAAAATTTCGTCACCGGTGGAGAATTTTTGTTAGAGTCGTTAGATCTTAATCGAATGGCTATCAACATATGAGCTCATTAAGAAAAGTAAATTTAAAAACACCATAACTAAACTCTTATCTTCAAACTAAAAGTCTAAACATTCCATCTCACTCCGACAATGGCACCGACTAAATCATTCTTTTGTCTAGGGTCGATAATTTTGTACACAACACGATGACACGATATGAAAACGACACGAGATAAATAAATTTGGACTGCACGTTTATTAAATGGGCCATAAATAAATGAGTTTGGACTACACATTTATTAATTGGGCCATAAATGAGTTGACACGAATAACACAAAAATAAACGGGCTGTATTCGTGTTAATATGTCTAACACCCCTTAACACATTTAATTCAATGGGCCGTAAATGTATCGACACAGCACGACACGACCCGCCCTTTTATAACACATTTAAACTTAAAAATAAAATATTTGAAATATTTATAGTAGGTTAGTATTAATTAGATATTATGTTTTTGTTAACTTTCTTTATTGGCTTTTTTTAATTTTTAGTTAACTGGTTCATAAACATGCTATATGCGTGTTGTTATCATGTCAACCCGTCACGACCCGCTTAATAATTGTGTTAATCGTGTCATGCCATGTTACGCGTGCCATAGGCGGGTCGTGTTTATGTTTGTATTTCTGGTACGTTTATTCATCGTGTCCTGTTCTTATTCGACCTAAACTTATTGTGTTGTAAACGTGCCGACATGAACACGATTTTGTCACCTTTATTTTTATCATTCCTTTTTTCTCTGCTAGAGAAGCTTGCCTGTGCAGCCAATATAGCTTTGAATTTTTCATTCTTTCTCTCAAATCCCAACTTTGTTACAACGGTCAATGGCATTTGAAGAAATCAAATTAAGTGAAAAAAAAAAAAGAGCAAACACATAGGTTATGGAATTGAGAGCTTTTCATAAAATTTTTTGTAGAATCTTTTTTTTTTTTTTTGTTATTTCATGATCCATTCTCAAATCTTGAGTGCCCAGATCTACAACATAGAAGATTAAATCTATGTTTATGTGGAAAAGATCAGATGATGTTGAGCGCGTAGAGGGTGAGATCTAATGGGAGAAATGAGTGGGAGTCGACCTATCAAAGCCAAGAATAGAGTGCGGTGGTAGGTTGCTCGGTGACTATGGTGGGTGGCAGAAGGGTGGGAAGGGTCGTGACCTCCATTGAGAAGGGCACGTATTGTAGCATCGAAGGGAGGATGAAATCTTGACCAAGACAAGGAAGCTGGGCTTTTGGACGAGGCGGCGACCCCTGCCGATGGCTAGAAGCAATGGAGTTTAGATGGCTGAAGGCTGGAAGTGACAAGAGTGAGCTTCCCAAAGAAGAGGCTTAGGGACGATCCTCACGATGGAGGGCAGCAAGTGATAGCACTTCAGCATTCGATCTTCAACAAAAGGTTGGAAACATGAATGATGTAAGAAGTTTCTATGACATCTAAACATCTCTAATATGACACCCAAGCATACCCAATGTATTATAAATGCAATAATTAAAAGATTATATTAATTAATTTAAGTGCAAATTTGTTGAGCTTAAGTTTGTGCTCAAAAATTTATTAAATATTCTAAGAATATAAAGAGTGTCGCAAGTATTATTGTTTCAATCTAATTTTTTATGATAAATTCCACAAAAATAGGATTTTTAAAAGGTAAAAATCATGTCATGGTCTTATACAAGAAATGATAGATATGAAAATAAGCTGAAAAGCTTAGCTGTTGTAATAATGTTGAGACAAAAATACAGTTTGAGGAAAATATTGTATGAAAATATGAAAAATTATACAGTATCAAAATAAAGCAATATAAGAATTATACTAATAAAGTAATACAATGAAAAGAATTACATTGATAAAGTTATACAGTATAAAAATTATACTGCATAAAGTTAAGCAGTATAAAAATTACACTACATAAAATTATGCTATGTATAGTTAAGTATTATACGAATTATATTATATAGAGGATATGGATGAATAAGATATACTATGTAAGTTTATAACAGTATCGAACAAGTGTACCATTAGTATAAGAAAAATACTATTTGTGTAAATTTAGACTATATAAAGTGAAGCAATATGAAAAATATACTGCATGAAGTTAAGCAGTATGAGAATATACTATGTAGAGGATATGTATAAGTATGGAAGCTTATGAATAGTGTAAGAAAGAATACTAATAGTATGTGAAATATACCTACAGTATAAAAGAATATTGTCAGTATAAAATTGGACAGTTAAAGGATAACGTGGGATCCACCAATTGCACATGGAATGTGGGAAATTTGGCCACCTCACCCATGACATACTTAGTTTGGGCTTGTGGTGAAGCCAAGGTTTTAATTAAGTGGAGAAGATGACTACATGTTGTCATCCTTTTTTTGTATGGCCATGAAGGAAAAAAAAAAAAAAAAAGACACTCCAAAGTTGGAGAAAGTGCCACATCTCTCCCTCGGAAACCAATTGTGTATGAGTGGAGGAGTCATTTTTCTTAATTTGCAATCAGGTCCCTAGCTTTGGTTCTATAAATACCTAAGTGTAATTTTTGAGAAAAAGTTTGCTCAAGTTATGAAAAATTTCTTCCCATTTCTCATCTCAAATCCATCATTATAGTAAAGGTATCTTGCAAAATCTAGATGATTTATGCCTCCAAAATATCAAAGGAAGCATGGATAAGTGTTCTTGATGAAGATTAAGGAATTTAAGATAAAAAAACTCTAACTTTCCTATCGTGATTTAGGGGTTTTGTTCAAGTTTTGAAAGAAATTTTTATAGTACATAATTTGGACTTGATGTCGAGAGATTTTGAAAACCTTCAAGTGCTAAAAAGAGAGGGCAAGCACTTTAGAATGGTCAAACAAATTCTTAGTTCTTGAAACTAAGTTAAAGTTTATGTTTTACTATACACGCCAAGTGTTTGATGTAAAAAAATGGACTATGTCATGTTAAAGAGACTCTATGGCATGATTATATTATGGTTATGTGGATGAATATGTGATTGGAAGATTGAAAAGTTAGGGTTAATGACAAACAAAGTCCGGCAAACTTTGCCTTAAACATTAAGTTTTAGTACTTTAAGTGCTTGATAAAATGATTTTAACCATGGCATGAAAAGAAAATGTTATGGTATATTTTGTTTATGTAAGAAGTGCTTGATTAAATGATTGAAAAGGTTTAAATGAGATTAAATCTTAGGAAATAAAGCTAAGATAAGTTGAGTTGCAAAAAAATGTGTTTGAGGTTATTTTTGGAAGAATTTTAATGTTTGACACCATTAGAGGCCGAATTAATTTTTGGGTTCAACATGTATTTTATTGAAAACATCAAGCCGGGCAACTTTCATGAAGAAATCTTGCTCGAATTCTAATTAGAGCAAACCGAAACACGATGATTTTGGTTTAGCCTTATAAAAAATGTCATGAAAATAAATGAATTTGAAAAAAGTTAAAATACAAAAGTTTTAGATCTTATCGAAATAGTGAAAAAACAGGGACGGCATGTGAAATTTTTGCACCAATTTTAAAATATGAATTTTACAAATTTTAAGCACAAAATTTTGTAAAAAGGAAAATGTCTTGAAATGTTTTGAATTTGACCAAGGTGCTTTTGTAAATTTTAATCCTTATGAAAAAGGTTTTGGTATAAAGTGGTCGAATTTGGTCCCAGGGGCAAAAATGTCAAGATTTTGTGTTTCAAGTCAAAACAGTAAATCTATAAGAAACTGAATTTTCCTTGATAAAGGTTAGTTTTTTGCATTACTATGGGCAGTGAGTAACCACAAATGTTAAGCTTAAAATGATTTAAGGTTTTTACTAAGAAAAGAATGAGAAAAAACGTTAAGGGTATAATCGTTAAGATTTTTGAATTTTGAGACAAAATCGTAAAGTTTTGATGAATAGATTTTTACGAAAGGGAAACAGATATTTGGTTTTTTGTAACGTTATAAATAACAAAGAAATGTAGGTTTTGCTTTAAAACAAGTTCTATAAGTTTTCTAAGACCTGTTAAGGGCACAATAAAAAACAAAACAAACCCCAAAACGTCCGATTTAGGAAAATGACCCTTAGCAAGAATTTCTCCGTAAACCTATAACTAACAAGATGGTAAAGTAAAAACAACAAGTTTAGCAAAGTTATGAGGTTTACGAAAGAAAAAAAAAACCCGTAAGGGTAAAATCATCAATTTGAAAGAAAATTGTTAAAACGAACATAAGCCTTCTAAATTAGCAAAACACCCTTAGTCAAAAAATATTCCGTAATATGTTAAGTGATAAAACCATTAAGTAAGATGTGAAATTTAACTAAGAGACGTTCAAGTTAAATAAAGGAAAAAGTAAACTGATAGGATACAAAGTTAAGTATAAGGAATGAACGTTTAACATTTAAGTTATATTATCAATCAAGTAGGTCGGTAATAAAAAATGTATGTAATAGTCGAGTATCATTTGAACAAGACACAAAGCCGATTAATAAAAGGAAAAAGAATGAAATAGGAATGCTAGAGCAATATGCATGTAATTTTCAAACCTCACTTACAGCGTGAAGCAAATGAATTTCAAATGCTTTGAATATGTTTTATGTTTGCATTTGTTACGCATAAAATTTTAGAGATCAAGTAAAGGTTAGCAATGTATTTACAATTAAAGTATGTTGGCATGTGTAATGCATAATATTTTAAAGTTTAAGTTATGATATGCAATATGTTTGTGTATGATATGTTAACATTTGATATGCTCACGAAAGTTAACATGAAAGAAAGGCAATGATGCTAAATAAGTGTCGTACCAGCCTCCTTGATGTAAGGTTTACAAGCTAAGTTAAAGTTATGACCTCGTCATTCGATGGTTTTAAGTCTTTCACAAAGGAAGCATTATGTTCTCATGATCGATGATGCTGATATGAACACTTGATCAGTTCATAAGATAAGGAAAGATAAGAACGATAATAAGAAGTTTCGGTAAGATAAGAATGATAATAAAAAGCTCATAATTGAAAGTTTATAATTGGGCATAAATGGAATCATGTACTATGATATTGCGTATATTTCTTTTAAGTAAAGTTTTTACAAAGAACACTTTATGAAAAACATTTAAAAATGTTTTATGAGAAACGTATATAAAAAAATGTTTTATGAGAAAGATTTTTACGAAAAAATTTTTATTAAGAATGTTTTAATATTTTATGAGATTATGCTTGAACTTACTAAACGTAAGATCATTGCAAGTTCTTTCATACTATAGGTAATCCTATAGGAGACTAGTAAGACTGGTTGAAGAGCTTGGCGTTGGCTGGACAAAGGCGAAGGTTGGCTATGTATACCACTACGGCAGTTTTTCGCTATAGAAAGATTTTCAAAAAGTTTTTAAGAAAGTAAAATGTTTCCTTGATAAGTTTTACAAAACATTTTTGAGTGATTTTAAAGTCATCTGTTGAGTTATGTCTCAACTTATGTTGCAGCGAATGTTGCAACACTTTTTAAGTATGTTTAAAGAAAATAATTTACTCAGTATTTTTTTATTGATAAGTAAGATTAAAGTTCAAAAAATGATGTTTAAGCAAGACAAGTGACGATCTAAAAAGCAGGGATTAGAGTTTCAAGACTGTTGGATTGTTGGACGTGCTGGCGACCCTTGCTAGTCGTTAGAAGTGACGAGGTTGAAATGGCTAGAGGCTGGAAGCGATGGGGATGACGTCGTTGAAAGTTGGGCGTGATAGGGGTGACGGCGATGGGTCCATTGAGAAGGAAGCTAATGGGTCTTGAAAATTTGTTTAAATGTTTTCAAAATATATATATATATATATATTGTATTTTGGCAATAATCTACCATAGGAGAAACTTGGTAAACCGTTACAGAGATTTAATATTGACCATAGACCTCTCCTATAAATTTTGGGGTTTTGACAATTTTTTCCTCAAATTTTTCACAATTATGCCATTTTTCATTAGAATTTGTAAATTGTCATAATTTGTGTATTTTATTACTTTTGTTATAAATGTGCATTTCATCCTTTGTAGTTTGTTTGGTACCCATGGTTAAAACCATGATTAGAACCAATATTAGTTTAAAACACTATAGCTGTTGAGTGCTTTATACTATAGATTTTTTTTATTTTATACTATAGTTACAGAAATCTTTTTATTATGGACGGTTAATCGTAGGTGCTAAACAAAGTTGTTGGAAAATTGTTAAAGTTTTTGTTTAAACTTGTCTTTTTATCACAAATTTCATATAACTATTAGCAAAATGGAACACATTACAATTGAATCGGGTAGATGATTACAGGTTTCCTCATCAATTCAACTCTAAAATCAACTTCACTTTGTACAAACTAAAAAGGACCCATATTTAGGATCGAGCTAGGACTCTTCTGTTCGATTTAACCAATTATATTTTTAATACTTAATTTAACTCAAATCTGTATATTTTTACATTTGGCAAAGAATGTTCAGTCCATCATGAGTTAGAAAATTGAGAGATTTATGTTTGGATTCGAATTAAAATTTTGGAATTTTTGTTCAAACTTGCTTTTTCGTCACAGATTTCATGCATCCATCGGTAAAATAGAGCACAATATTGCAATTGAATAGGGTAGACAATTAGATTGTGTTTGGTTGGAAAGAAACAAATGGAAAGAAAAGAAATGAAGCTTCATTATGATGTATGGTTGGTTTTTGAAAAAGGAATAGTCATTTAAAATAGACTAACTTTTTCATCAAATGAGTGAATCATCATTCCTTTCTCACATAAGAGGAATAGTCATTCCAAGCTTTTTTTTCTTGTTTTCCACAATTACCCTTGAATATTTTATTGTTACTATTATAATATAATAAATATAATGTAACACAATATAATATAATATAGTTATAATATCGTAATAAATAATATTATACTTATATCAATAATAAAATATTATTTTATTATATATCATGATCATAATATATATATTATTTATATAGTTATGATATATTATATTGATAATATAATTATTAATGTAATTAAATATTAATATGATATTATGATTTCAATATTATTATCTATTATTTTGTATTATGTACTACAATTACATTAATTATAATTATAATTATAATTATAATTATAATTATATTTAAAATATAATATAATATATCATTATATTAGTATAATCTAATCTATTTATAATATAGTATTTGGATTATAATTGAATAATATCATTTTTATGTGATATTATATTTTATATTTTATATATTATAACAATAAAAATATTGTTTTAAATACTTACTAAAAAGTTATAACTGTTGTTTCTCTTCTTTAGTGACTAAAAGCACGAGCGGAAGCTGTGCCAAAGAGGCTCGTAAGTTGCCTATAGCTTTAGCCAGCATTGATCTCTTTTTTTTTTTTTCACTCTAACCACACTTTATTTTTAAATGATTAAATTCTTGATGAATCGATCATTGATGTATCCTTTTTTTTTCAAATGATCAATCCATTATCCGTGTTGACAAAAGAGATGTGTGGTACCTATGGACTTAGCTAATCGATTAATTAGGCCAACAAAAAAAAATTCAAACGCTAAAATATTGGTCATTAACTTGTTATCCAATTTCCCCATTCAATTGTAAAATTGAATTTAGCTAAAACAACTAAAGACGGTCTAAGAAGACCATGGAGCATGTTTTGGAACCTTTTAATCGATATTATTCGACTATGACAAGGGAGAAATTACCTAGGTTTTTTCTTTCTTTCTTTTCTCAAGTGTTACATGTAGCTTTGTGTTTATCTTCTCCCTCTTTTATATGCGTTAAAAAAGACAAGACTTGTCACTTATCAGTTAGGCAAGGCAAATGTAAGCATACGTGACAATGAGTTCGTTTCTTTGTTTTTTTTTTGTTTTGTTTGGCCGCAGCCAGCGTCTTGAAATGAAGCACCTCTTAATAGACTTTCTAGATGACCATAACCTTGATGCATGCATATTGATTTTTAGAATGTTCCAAATCCCCGTTTGCCCTATGTTTGGCTGAGTGGTGGGAACCATAGTTCTCACCACAATTCAATTATGAATAGTGTAAAGCTCTCAAATGTTACAATAACAATAAAAAAAATTGCTACAGTGTAAAGCTCTCACATGCTACAATAAAGTGGTTCTAACTACTGGTTTCCACCACCCTTCCAAACATAGACGTTCCATTCTTTTGCTTTTTCAGCTTAAAAGAGAAAAAAAAAGTAGAGAGAGGAAAAAAAAAGGGATCATACAAGATAAATGCCAAACTGAATATATTAAAAAGATGTTTGGGAGATGGGTTAGAATTAAAAACATTGATTTGAAAACTGTAGCATGTGAGACTTTTATATTGTAGCAATCTTTTTGTTTTTTACTGTAGGCATTGAGAGCTATACACTATTTGTTGGATTCCAGTTGCAACCAAGATATCAAACACAAGCTAAAAAAATCAAAGCTATTTCTAACCAACTGCGCCGAACACCAATATTGGTTAGGAACATAAAAAACCAACGATATATACACCGCTTGGTTTTAACCGTGAGCTTTGGACATGCAATAAGGTTGTGGAAACTAGGTCATAACCGTTGAACAGGACTGATCCAGTAGCTTTTGGATCACTGGTCTGATTTTATATAAAAACTGTTTTTGGGCATATGTAATTAGACTATTAAAAAAATAATCTCATATGCTTTATGAAATTTGAGGAACGATCTAACTGAAAGAGGTAGTTTTAATTTTTACATGTATTTTCAAATTTGAGTTAATAGTTGTAGAGTTTTCTAAACTTTTAACATTGTGACATTTTAGTTCTTAAATTAATTTTATAGATTAAAGTCTAAAATAACCTCTAAAGTTTTAATATTATGACAATATGGTTCTTGAATTAATTTAATATGCTAAAATAGTCAATGGATTAATTTTTAATAGCAAAGTCAATCATATTTGTTAGTCATAGCATTAAACCTACAACCACCTCTTCCCTACACCCTCTTTGCAACAAAACCATCTCCGTAGCTATCCCACCAATAATTACCTCATCCAACTAGCCACATTTTGGCACCGCACCATCACAGTGTGAGCATGGCAGCTATTATCATCTTAGCCTATTAAATCAATTTAAGAGTCAATTTGTCACAATGTTAAAAGTTTATAGACTATTTTGACATATTAAATTAATTCAAAAATTAAATTGTCATAATATTAAAAACTTAAGGACTATTTAGTCTATTAAATTAATTGGAGGACCAAAATCTTATTTTTTTAAAATCTTGACTTTTAAAGTTTAAATGTTTTAAAAGACACAAGAATTAAAAAAAAAAAAAAAAAACTACGTAAGCATAGAGAAATCTGAGAGGCCTCTTTATCAAATAAGTTAAAAGTGTAGTCTAATTAATTTCTTTCCAATAATGTGGTCTCTTATTTCTTGTGTTTTGAAGTAGTTGAAGAAAAAGAGGAGAGGAATTTCTCCAGGGCGTAGACTTGGAACCACCCATGACCCGCACGCATGCAATGTTTTTTATTTTTAGTTTTTTTTGCCCCACAAAAACTGAAAAAAAAAAAAAAAAAAAAAAGAGCTACATAAGACGTCAACAAAAAAATCTATAACAGTCAATTTGACCGCTCTTTTACTTGGCCCAATTAAAAGGTCTAGACTCTGATTTAAACAAGACCGCATCGTTTTATGATCAAAATTTAAATTAAATTAGTTAAGTTCAATGTGTTTCTTCGTGAGAAGCTGTTAATTTTTTTAATGTAATCAAAGTTTAGATTTGAATTTTTATTGATTTTAGGTGACAAATATCTTATAATTACATTTTAGATGTTCTACTACGCCTCAACGCATTTTAAGATAACTAGTTATCTCTCGGTTTGAGTGGCATTTCACCCTTAACCACAGCTCATTAGTTGATTTTTTAACATCAGTCGGTTTGAAACTCCAATTAGTTTCAAATTTTTATTAATTATACGTGAGAAATACCTTATAATCATATTTTGAATTAATTTCGTAAATACCTATAGATTGGTTTTTAATGTGTCTTTTAATATATTTTTAATGTGCCCCTCATGACAGGATCCAGCTTCTATGTTTTTTTTTTTTTTTTATGTCCTCTCTTGTTTTCCTCCAATATCATCTTGCCATATCAATTAAAATGCTACAACGAAATCATGCCGTATCATTTAAAATATTTTGAAATAAATTTGATACTTCTTATTTTTTTTGCTCACGCGGTTATCTCACGTTAATTTTTTTCCTTCCAATAATGATGTGCTGATGGTTTTGAATAATATCCAGTCTCCTTAAAATAAATAATAATGTCCATGCATTTGCAAAATATTTTCATTAATAATACATAAACGTTTTTCACCTTCTTGATCTTCATTTGGATTATAGTTCAAGATCTGCAACGATGTTCTTATGTAATATTTAATACATACATATATATATATATATGTATGTATATATTTGTGTATTCGATATGATTGAAGCTTTGCCGTTGTCCTCCATCATCTTAAAAGAAAATACGAAACGAATTTTAATAACAATAACTCCTTAACAAAATAAATATACATAGATAATGAAAAATAGATATATATATATATATATATATATATAAACATAATAAAAATAAAATTAGAGATGAGAGAATATGCAGTAATATTTTTTTGTCATCTTTTTGCTGGAAAAGAAGACTATGGCCACTGACCAATTACAAGATTGAAAATAACAAAAAAAAAACCAAATACAACTGATGACTTGCACACAGAACAATAACAAATATATGAGCAAAGAAGGTAAAATAGCAAATTACATATGTCTAGTAGAAATGCAAATTACACCTTTGAGCAATCGAGTAGACTATATGATTGAGAAAAAGAGGAGATCCCTAATGATGGGAAAGTGCTGCCGTAACTCGACTGAAATATGGAATCCTAAATATATTTTTTTTTAAATGAGAGAAATAAAAAAAAAAAAGTTTGTTAAATGACGTGGAGTGATTTAGTTGACATGGCATTGCATTTTAATTGATGTGGCGTTTTAAGTGTTGTAGCATGTAGCGTGTTATTTTAACAATAGATAACAATTATTGTGGTGTGTTGAAAGCATACGATTCTGAATTTAACATCAGTTCTTAAACCGTCTTCAAATATTTAACGACTGTCGTTGAATATACCATTTGTTTTAGTGATTTTTTTTTTCACCGTCGTTGAATATACTATCTGTTCTAGTGATCAGTTTGTTTTTTTACTCTAACTACACTTTATTTTTGAATGATTAAATTCTTGATGAATCGAATGTTGATTTGTCTTTTTTTCTTTTTAATGACCAATCCATTCTCCCAGTTGACAAAGAAATGTATAGAATCTATGCACTTAGATACTCGATTAATTAGGTCAACAAAGAAATTCATACCCTAATATATTGGTCATTAACTTGTTATCCAATTTCCCCATTCAATTATAAAATTTAATTAAGCTAAAACAACAAAAGACCATCAAAGAAGACCATGGAGTGTGTTTTGGAACCCTTTAAAAATTATTCGAGTATAACAAGGAAGATATACCTAATCTCTGGTTGGCATCTTGTTTGAAACTAATAGTATAAAACTCTCAGCAGTGTAATAAAAAAACAAAAAATTGTTGATGCAGATCTCTCATATGTTATAGTTTTCAAACCAACATTTTAAGTTCTAACTGCTCTCCGAAATATCCTAGAAGTTTTGTTTTCTTTCCTTCTTTTCTTATATTTTTTTAAAATAGATATATGTAATTTTTGTTTTTTTTTTTCTTCCTCTTCTGTATTCGCCAAAGATATAAGACGTCGTGCTTATCAGTCGGGCAAGGCAACCGAATGTAAGCATGCGTGACAATGAGTTGGTCTACTTCTTCTTCTTTCTTTTTTTTTTTTTGGCGGCGGCGGCCAGCGTCTTAAAATGAAGGACGTCTTAAAAGACTTTCTAGATAACCATAAACATCACGCATGCATTTTGATTAAGAATGTTTCAACGGCACGTTGTCTGCAATACCAGATCAAACTGCATTCTTTTGCTTTTCCAACTTGAAAAAAAAAAAGAAAAGAAAAGAAAAGAAAAGAGGCAAGAGAGCTAAAAAAAAAAAGGAAGGTAAAGGTACAAAGTCACCTTATCAAAATTTGGATCATAAAATATTACCAAAAAAAAAAGGAGTAGGATCATACAAGATTAAGAAAATCAAGCGATTTCTAACCAATGATGTCCAACACCAATATTGGTTGGGAAAACCAAAACAGCCAGACAAGACTACTCTAGTAGATTTTAGATCCCTAGTCTGATTTTATATAAAAACTGCTTTCCAGCATCTAAAATTAGACTGTTTAAAAAATATTTTCATATGCTTTATCAAAATATTTTCATGTGCTTTATCAAATTTGAGGAAGGGTCTAAACTAGAGTGTACGGTTTAAATTTTTATGTAAATTTTTAAATTTGAGTTAATAGCTTCAAGATCTTGAACGTTTAACATTATGACATTTTAATCCTTGAATAATTTAATACGCTAAAAAAGTCTTTAAATTTTTAACATTGTGACAATTTGATCCTTAAATTAATTTGAGAAGTTAAAATAGTCCTTAAATTAATTTTTAATAACAAAATCAGTCATATCTGTTAGTCACTGCTAAAATTTGAATAGAAAACATCATGATGGCTTTCATCCTGCAGCACTCCTCTCCATAGCATTGACCTCTCGTCACCCCTTGTTGCATCCTCTTCGCAATAAAACCATCCTATAACTACCCAACTAGTTACCTCACCCAATTAGCCACACTGTGGTACCACACCGTCACAGCATCACCGCATCAGCTATCATCATTAGTCTCTTAAATCAATTCAAGGACTAATTTATCACAATGTTAAAGGTTCAAAGACTATTTTGGCTCATTAAATTAATTCAAGAACCAAATTGTCACAATGTTAAAAATACATGGACTATTTTAGCCTATTAAACTAATTAAAAGACTAAAATGTTACAATGTTAAAAGTTTAAGGATTATTCCCTAGAACTAGTAACCCTTTAATTTTTCATAGTACATATTTACACACATAAATATATATATATATATATATATATATGTATACTTGACAGTTGTGGTCTGGACCACTTTTTCAGTTATGAATAATATAAAGCTCTCACATGTTATAGTAACAATTAAAAAAATTGTTACAATGTAAAGGTCTTATATGCTACAGTAAAAACAGTTCTAACTAACGGTTTTAAACATCCTGTCAAACACCCTATAAAAAAATTTAAAAAACACAAGAAAAAAAAACCTACTAAGCAGTAGCGAACAGAATCTCAGAGGCCTCTTCATTGATTGAAAAAAGTGTAGTCTAATTTCTTTCCAATTGTCGCATTTACTTGATGATACCAAATGTGGTATCTTATTTCTTGTGTTTTGAGGTAGCTGAAGAAGAGGAGACAATTTCTGCAGGGACATACTTGGAACCACCCATGACCCATACGTATGCAATGTTTTTCTTCCCCTCAAAAATTGAAAAAAAAAAAAAAAAAAGAGTTATAGAAAACATCAACCAAAAAAAAAAAAAAACTATAAAAGTCAATTTGACCACTCTTTTACTTGAGAAAAACTTTTTTTAGCCACTTCATGTGAAGGGCCCAGGTCTTAGTCCGAGAGGACTAAATAGAACTGCTCTTTATTTGGTCTATAAAAGGTTGTGATTTAAACCAGACCACATTTTATAATCAAATTAAATTAAAGTGAAGTTCAATGTTTTTTTTTTTTGGGTGAGAAGCTATTAATTTTAATGCAATCAAAGTTTAGAATTGAATTTTTGTTAATTTTAAGTGAGAAATATGTTATATTCATATTTTAAGAATTAATTTCATAAATGTCTTCAAAAAATAGGTAGGCTATATTTCATGTTGACCTTTTTTTTTTAAAAAAATTTCAACCACAGCTTTGATACCACTTGTTGGAAAAAAAAAAAAAAACACACATCTATATTCACACAATAAGAATAAAGTTTGAAAGATTGAGTGGCTTGACAGAAATAATAATTTTAGTATTTGACAGAGCACGGTGAAAGATATTTTAACATAGAAGGGACTTCTGAAAACATAGCAAGGGAAGAAGCCAGAAAATATAAAAAATGAAGATTGGGAAAAATTGGAAGCAAGAGCGATAAGCACTATTCGTTTGAGTATGGCCCCTAAACTAAAGTATAGTGTTACGAATATCTCCTTTCTAGGTAATTGAAAAAATTGTGAAAAAAAAAAAGTCTGTATGTTTAAATTCCTAGCTAACTAGTAGATTATTTTTATAGAATCAATTATATGAGTTGAAGATAGATGAGGAAACTAATGCTAGGGACCATGCAAATAATTTTAGTAAGTGCATAACTTAGTTTTTAAGTGTAGATATCAAAATTGATGAGGAAGATAAAGCTATGATTTTGTTGGCCTCCCTACCCAAACCATATGAGACTTAAGTGACAACATTTTTCAATAAGAAAGACTATGTTGACTGTGGATGAGGTGACAACTGCTCTGTTAGAGAACACGAATATGAAGGAACCTAGTAGTTTTTCTGATATAATAAACAAGTTTTGGTGGGGAAGTCGGATTTGAAGACAGGTAGGAATATGTCACGTGGGAGATATCATGATAGGAGAGATGATCGTTCTCAATTCCGTCGAATTAGAAAGGATAGTAAGTATTACTACGATCATAAAAAGGGGAATATTAGAATAATTGTGAAGAGCTTAGAAAGGATATTAAGTGTTACTACTATCATAATAAGGGGCATATTAGAAGAATTGTGAAGAGCTGACAAAGCAACTTGAAGAAAAGAGAAAGTAACAAAACCAAAAGACTTCATATTCTGCAAATGTTGTTAGCGATAAATATGACAATAAAGTTGATGTTTATTCCGGCAATATTAGTGAAATTATTTCTCTCTTGGATTTTGGATTCTGGATGTTCATTTCATATATACATGTTTAATTCTTATAAGTCTTGTGACATTGGTATTTTGTTAATGATCGGTGATTCTAATGCTGAAGTTGTTGGAATATGTATTGTGCAAATGAAGGGTTTTTATGGTGTTGTGAGGACATTGATGAATGTTAGGTATGTTCCTTAACTAAGGATAAGTTTAATCTCTTTAGGAGCTTTAAACATTTTGGATCATGAGTATTATGCTAAAAATAGTTTTATGGAAGATAAGAAAGGTGCTTTGGTTGCTATAGAGGGTGAAAAAGTGAAAAAACTTGTACAAGTTAATTGGGACAATAGTTATAAGTGGACCTACGAAGATTGAGCCGCCAAGTAGAGTCTTCTGTTGTGAAAGAAGTTGTAAGAGTAAAAGCATGCAACAAGGTGACAATTGTTAAAGACGATAAACGCAAGATAGTGGGGAATTATGGCAATGACGAAAAAGAAACCATTTTCTCATGTCAAGTTTTAATGAGATTTTTGAACTTAACACATGTCTATCTTTGTTGAGCTTGTATCAACGAGGGGTATGATGGTGGAGTGTCAAGATTGGATACCCAAGTTTGTAAGTTGAGAGAATGTGAGTCAAGGTGGAGTTTGTTAGGTACGACTCAAGTTTTACCTCATAAGGCGGGTATTTATTTTGTAAGATTATGGTAGGGTTAAAATTGTGGCTCAATGTGAGTCTATGAATAAGTACTTTGTGTAGGATTTTGTGTAGTCAAGTGATGAGAGAAGAAGAAAATAAGAGTGCCTCTTTTTTTGAGAGGAAGAAAGAAAAATGAGAAGAGATATAGACAAAGAGTGTAAGAGGTTTAGGTAGAGAGAGAAAGATTGTGAAAGACTATTGAGCATGTAACATCGAAGATGTTGGTGAATTTCTTCTCCTTATATTGTGAATGCATGCAATTTTTTCCGAACCAGGTAAATCTAAGTCTTCTCTATCCTTCTATTAATATTTGTTTTACTTTTTTTTTTGGTCAGTACTGGGGTGTGATTTCCCCCCAACATGTATATGCATACACAGACATATATATATCCAGAAAATCAAGCCACGACAATATTTAACAAAAATGATAACAAAATTCGTTAAAGATTATTTTGGTGAACTAAACAAACATGACGATGCGTGGGAGTTGGCCACTGGAGATTAGTAAACTGATTGAAGCATATACAAGCTGCTCACCGGACCGGGTAGGAGATGCTCACCTACCTCAACCAAATCACATATGCGCGCACACATATTGTAAAACACCTTGACTCTGACAGGTAAATTAAACGGCTATTTGGTTGAGTGGTGGGAACCGTGATTCCCATCACAGTGTAAAGCTCTTATATGCTACAGTAACAATAAAAAAAAAATTTTGCTACAGTATAAAGCTCTCACATACTACAGTAAAAGTGGTTCTAATCAACGGTTCCTAACACCCTTTCAAACACCCTCTAAGAGAAACTCCTTAAGAAAAAATGTTTTTAGGGTTCTAATTTGGTTTGTTTTTTAGTTTTTGAATTTTGCTTTGAGATTTAATAATGTTGAAGTGTTTTTTAATTCTTAATGAATAAATAAGCAGGATATAAGAATTAGTTCTAGTAGAAGTTCCTTGATCGCAACTCTGACAACAAAAAGTCTAACATATCAACCAATAGTAACTAAATTTCTATTAAAAAAATGTTAAGTAAGAGATTGTTTAACAACCAATTTTCAACACCAAAATTCTAACTATTACAATATAAGCTCTCATTTGGTTCCCGAATACTTTTTAAATAAATCCAAAATGCTATATGTCTTAGACATTTATTGCATTTTGGCATTAGCGCTCAGCATTAAAATTTATCTTAGGTGAAAAATAAAAAAAGAAAAGGTGAAAAGATAGAAAAAGAAAAAACCTCGCCACAAAAATTAAATTAAGGAAAAGGAGAGGAAAAGTCGGGGAAACAAAGGAGAGAATTCTCTGAATTCTTTTATTTCAAAAGGTGAAAACAAAATTTATGGGGTGAGAGAGGCTCGAACTCTCGACCTCAGGATAACTCAGATGCTATGAGACCTACGCGCTAGCCAACTGCGCCACCACCCCGTGCTCACTATCCCCACAGTTTTTTTTTATATATCAAAATACAAAGAACATGCAAGAATGCCAGCCCGAGACAGAGCTCGTAGAGGGTGCGAGGCTCCTGGGCTCGTGTCTAGCAGACACAACATATCATATGACACAACAAAGGGGGCTTCTGTTTGTTTCTTTCTTCCTCTCACAGCAACAGAAAATGCCATTTTTGTTTTCCATTCTTTCATTCTCTTTCTTTCTGTATAAATCCTCAGTCTCACCAAAAAGGAGCTTCTTTGCACGATGACAAACATCTCTCTCCTTTCTCTCCAGGTATTCTTCATTGTCCCGTTTATGTTTTCCCCTTAATCTTTCAGTTGAAATTATTTCACCCCCCAAAAAATTAAAAAAAAAAGGATTTTGGGTTCTCTCTATCTCGCTTCAGTTTCTTTGTCTCAAGTTTATTCTTTTGCTCCTGACATTCAGAAGGAAAAAAAAAAATTGCCCAAAACAAAAGCAATATATTTCTTTTTCCTTTTGGGAGAAATTGGACCCAATGATCGCAAATCATATAAATGCAGACCTATGTTTCAAAGAATAACGTATAGCTGAATTTTTTGTATTTTCTTTTCTTTATTGAGTTTCAGTAATGCAGCTATTGGCTGAAAAAGGGGGAAAATAATTGTGTTGTTCTCAAATGCTAATCTCCTTACTACGCATTAGAAGGTTTGAAATTATCACATGCCAAAGAATCCATTTTACTGCTTAATTACCCACAATGAAGGAGACTTGTAAGAAAGACTTTGTACATCGTGACATTATGGGCTAGTGCACAGTTTTATGGGAAATATTCTATATGTAAAAACACGAGAATGTAAGATGGATTTTGTTTTGAAGGCACGTTATCTGATAAATTTCTCTTTAATATTTCATTCCTTGTTGATTAGAACTTTGAGTAGCTCGTGGGTTTCGGCTATTAGCAGCTGTAGATTAGGAATTTCTTCAGTCGGGTTATGACTAAGATCTTGGTTCTTATTTATTTATTTTTTTCTTGGTGAATAGTTATCGAACACAACGTTTTTTATGATGGTAGTTATAATTTTTCAGCGGTTATTTAGGAGAATATGTATGGTAGAGACTAAGGTCGCCGTTGGTTTAGTTGTTTTTGTATGGTGTGATTAATAACTCGATTACGCATAACAAATTTTCAATGGCAAACAATGTATTGCAGGCTTGAAAGGCTGCAAAAGCTAAAGAATGGTTTTGGAACTTGGTGCTTTAGAACTCGGTGCTTTATCTCGAACATATAGATATTGAAGGCTTTTTCCAAGGGTAAGAATCTTCTCATCTCTTTCTTCTCTTTTTTGTTTCTACACAGCGAAAATTCTTATGCTTTAATCACAGTCTTTGATAGCCATCATGTTTAATGAGCTTTAATTTGTTGAACTATTGATGAGTCATAACGTAGTTGTACAAAAGTTAAGAAATATCTTTCGTAAGTGATGTTTTATCAATGTTAATACAAAATTATATAATTTGTTCCAAGGGAAAGAGAATTGCATACGAGAGTAAAAACCTTGACCTTAATCAATATTAATCAAGTGCATATAAGTTCCCCAATTAAAAAAAAGTAAAATAAAATAAAATTAAAGTGCATATAAGTTCCAAGTTATAACTTTTTGACTGGTTGCAGTTTAGTTTTCATGGGGACGAAGCTATTAATTAATCTACTTCAGTATTATTGATTTCGATAATTGATAATAATAATACTATTTTCTTCGAATATCATGTTGAGAATATGATCTTTTGATGCCCTTATTATTGACCAATTACACAAGGGGAGGGGTAGAATTTAACCAATGTTACACTAGGGGAAATTTGATTTTACTTAAATGGTTAAGTAGATTCCAGATGTCTCCTTGACATACAATGATTACAGTTGTATAGTTTATTAAATTCTAATTCATGTAAACTCATATCGGTTTAATTGAATGTCTGTGTGATGAAGATCTTCCTTGCCATTGAGTGGTAATTGCGTTAGATAATGGTGGGATTAGTAAATATGCGCCTAGGTTCAAACCTTTGGCAACATATTTACAATATAAGATTGTTAGCGAATCTTTAAAAGATTGGTTATAATGTCCACCTACTTTGTAGGTGTCGTTCGTATTGCCATTTACCTTATAAGGGTTTTGCCTTTAACGCTTGCTTCTCCTATGAGTTCACTGTTCACATTACTGGAAATTTTTTGTGGATTTATGATAGAAACCAAGTAAGAAATAGATACTTTTCCTAAGGAGTATCACACATTGATTTAGAGCGTAAAACATATTTGTGTTTCTTCTTAGAGAAAAGTATTTGTCAAGATGTTTTGATCCTTCCTTTTCTTGGCCATAACTTGAAGAAAATTTGTTATAGTGCTCTTTTTCCAGGATCTATAACTTTATCCTATGACATATACATATATATATATATATATATATAATAAGGCAGAAAGATGAAGTATCAAACCTCATAGAAGACATGCTAGGCACATATTGCTGTGGTGGTAATGTGGAACTAACCTATCTTTTACTTTTGAAGACGCTTCAGGAGAGAGTTATGTACAGAAATCTTTTGTTTACCATATCTGTATATGTTTTCTGACACCAACTTTCTGCTGCAGCTTTTTTCTTCATTTGTTGAGAGTACAAAGTTGTATTCCTCTCGTAGCATTTAAACAGCATATTTCTTGGATTGAGGAGTTTTCATCAACTGTTAAGAAGCTTAGTTTCGATGGTAAGAAACATCGTTTATGATTTCACACATTGAAACGTTTGCGAAAGTTTTTATTTTTTGGTTCCCTTTGATTTAAAATTTGTCCTCACAGGTGCTAACTTTATAACCCGGAATGGAAAACGGACTAAGTATGAATGCTTCTCAAATGCAAGGCAATTTAAGCGTGGAACTAGTTAGTCAAAAGGAACAGCACTCGATAAGTCATAATGATATTATGACACGTCGCATGAAGAACCGAGAACGGCAGCGTAGATACAGAGCTCGGAAGCGTCTTGAAGCGGATTTAAAGAAGTCTAACGTTGTAGAGCAACCAACTTCTCCGGTAGCAGAACTGCAACCTGACAGTGTCGTTTCCACCTGGACTTCCCGCGAGCAGTGCAGAAGAAATTGGAAAAAAGACGCAAGGAGTGCTCACATTTTGAAGAATTCAGAGGCGCCTTCTAACAGTAGTGAAATCACTATTCCAGTTCTGAGCAGCGAGAGTCAGACCTTGGGCTTGTCCTCCGGGACTAAGGTGGAATTACCAGTACAAAGGGAAGCACACCTGGAAAAATCTTTCGACGTTGTTAATTGCGTAACACACAGAACTGTACCAGGTCGGAGAGACTGGAAAGCCGAAGCAAGAAAGAAGAAAACTTAAAGGTAGGCAACGGAAAATTCAGTTATCACGATTCTGATGGTATGTTGAGTAGATTAGATATAGTTTTCAGGTGCTTTTTTACCAGTTTCTCTGTACGCTTCAGAACTTTCTGCTGTTGCAGATGTAGATGTAATGAAGAAACATGTGCAGAGATAGAAAATGTTGAGATTTTAGACGCTAAAGATTTCATAGTTCGAAGCATAACAAATTAACTACACTGAAAGCCAATCTTAGGCTGTGATACGGGCAGTTACTAGCATGCGGCCAATGGTAAAAGATTATCCTTGTGTTTGGCAAAAATGGTTCTTTTTTTCAGTTATAAACAGTATAAAGCTCTCACATGCTACGGTAACAATTAAAAAAAATTGCTACAGTATAAAGTTTTCATGTACTACGATAAAAGTAGTTCTAACCAACTGTTTCCACCATCTTTCCAAACACCCTAATATAATATATTATATGACATTACTGAAACATTGTACTGTATAACCATAGAACGTTTTCCCATCATCTGCCTATGGTTGTATTGCATTCTTTTATCACACATGTACTTCATTTTCTTACCGTATACTTTTCTTCCTAGACCATGGTTTGACCTAATTGATCTTAAATTGTCCAGTTTTGTGGCAAGTTTTAGGGTATATTAGGTATTCTACTATCGTTTGTACGCACTAATTTTCACACCATAAAAGGATTTTTATGATAGCCAGATTTAGTGACTGCGAACTGTAAAAGTTGAACGTAATTCTCATATTGAGAACGAATCACTGAAAATCTTATGGGCACTTTGTTGCCTTTTTTCTTTGTTTTCGTTATTCTCCTAAGTAGGGATTTAGGATTGGTTTTCTAACAAAACTTATTTGTTGAGTTTTTCATTTAAGATTGGATCGTTAAGAGAGGTGGTGCTCAAGCATCATATGGGCAATAATGAGAGCATTGCCATTATTATTATTATTTATTTGTTTTTGCAAATAAGGGAATTCAATAATTTGCAAATGCAAGGGACTTTTTATATATCGAAAGGGTACACGGCTTGTATAAATGTGCAGAGACTATTTTGCTTAATTGTTCACTTGGCATGGATGTGAAATTGTATTTATCCATCAGAATTGCGAAGGTTTTGGAGTTTCTACTATTAGAAAATTCATCACGTTGGTCTTTCTTGATGCTCTTGAAATCCTAACAGCTTCATTAGTGAACAAACTAATCGTTTGTTTTGCGTCGCGGATTCGAACTAAAAAATTCTCAACACATCCAAACCGGACCCGTCCTAAATGAACTGAACCAACCAGGATACCTCTACCCTGACATGATTTGCCTTGATATATACAACAGCTAAAGATGGTGGAACAAGAGATGCTATAATTTATCGATGTGGAAAATCGAGAACTTCAAATATTGGAATTTTACATTTATCTAATCCAAGATGTTCAAACTTGTGTTCTAAAATTAGGGTGTCAATTTAAAAAGCAACTGAGTAAGATGCAAGATAAAGAAAGATCAACATGGAGATTAAACACCACAAAGTAAGCTTAGTTTGGGATCTGGTACTTGTAAAAGAAGAGATGCTTTTACTTAAAGCAAAAGGAGAAAAAAATAATAATAAAATTGAAGTTAAAAAAACCCTGTTTCCCCAATAAGTGTAGAAGTACACATGTATTCAAATTATGTTTGGACACTTTTATATGCACATTACTTGCAGCGTATTATGTGTAACAGATTTTTGGAACCTTAAAAACTTTAAAAGCTCTCATTTTATCTTCGTACTTGTAATTAGTTCTACTTAACACTTCCTATTAGAAATTTATAGAGTGCTTGGCAAAGTTGGTTGGAACCAATTTTTTTGGTTTAAAATACTGTAGCATGTGAGAGCTTTACACTATAGTAATTTTTTGCTTTTACTGCAATATGTGAGAGCTTTACACTGTTTCTTAATCAAAAAGTTGGTCCTAGCCAACTTTACCAAAGATCCGATTAGTAAGAAAAGATGGGAAAAGAGATGAGTTAATCTTTCTTAATCTCTTTTGCTAGAATTTATGTTGAAAACAAAGGAAAAAGACCATATGGCCACTTAACCACTTCTTTTTCAGTCTGATTTTAACAAAAAATCTAACAATTAGGATTAAATGGAACTAATTCAAAATTCAAGGACACAACGAGAGCTTTTAAAATTGGCAAGGTAGAATTGACCCTAAAGTAAGGGGCACGATTGAGAATAGCTACCATTATAGAAAATGGAGCAAACTTTTGGTCTGTTTTCCTTGAGTTATTATTGTTTGGTTTATTTATGTAATGAAAACGAACATGACCTAAAATGGAGCAACATAAAACAAAGATTTTCAAATTCCTTTTTCATTTTTGCCTAGATTATATCTGTACCTAGTATGAGAAAACACACAAAAAAGGCAATAAGGGACCAAGTCAAAAGTAAGTTAACATTAATATCACCCAATTGCTCTCTCTCTCTATAGCTCTAGCAGTCTATACCATACATGAATTCTTTTAAATTCCGGTTCATACATATCTGTTTCAAGGTTGTCTTCAAAACCAACACGTTTCGGAGAATAATATTGTATTGACTTCAATATTATAAACTTTATCCATCCATGTCATAGAAAACCTATCCATCTTTTTTTTAATTATTAAATTAAGTTCTTTGAAATTCGCTTTGTGTTTTATGTTAATTGTATTTTATTGTTCTTTTAACTTTCTCCATACAGATGCTCTGAACTGAAAGAAATATATTAACCCATTAAGAATTTTGAAAATTATTTTTGGGGTAATAGTGCAAAAATACCTTCATAGCAAATGTCATGATTTTCTATGTCTATAATATGACCAACTTCTTACAAAAAATCATGATCTTAATTTTTTTTTCCCCTTGATTTCAATTTTTTTCCTAGTCTACATGTGATTTTGATGCCAACAGGTCATGAATGATAAGATTGGTTGAGATTTGGTAAGCGTGGACAAATTACTTTATCTAAAAAAACGTTTGTGCATGACAAGAAAAGAATATATACATATGTTAAGGCTTGTTTGGCATACCGTATTGTATTGTATTGTATTGTATTGTATTGTATTTTCTATATACAGTACAATATGGTGTGTCAAACATGCAATTTCTATCAAAATTGCACAAATTGATATCGATCAGATTTCAATTTGGAGACGTGTCTAATCCTTAGTAATTTAAAACAAAAAAACTTATTTTCCTGACAATTTTAATGTTATGTGTTTTTTATTTAGAAAAATGAAAAAGTCAAAAGTCATCTATTATCTTTTTTAATCAAAATAATTACGTACAATATTTCTTAAGAACTAATTTTTACCACTTTTTATTTCGTTTTTTAAAGAATTCAAACATAGTTGCTATCAAAGCAGTGCAAAATAAGGACGGAACACAAAAAAAGCATTGCAAATTATAGAGAAAGTGAGGCAAAAGTGTATAAAGAGATGGAAAAATAAATTACTAATTACATGTTATATGATCAATAGATTCTTCCCTTCTCTTCCCTCTCTCTCAAATTCTCAAAGCTCCAATCCCTTCTCATCCCAGAGCTCCTAATCAACCTCGGCTCTGGTGAACTTCGTTCGCATGCGAGGGCTCCGGTGCTATGCATCCGTCGATGACCTAATTTCTGCATCTTCTTTCGTGCCACCACCGTTGATCCGCTTGACATTTTATCATCGTGAGATGGCGGTAGCCCTAAATTCCCTGACCAACTTCTCTCGTGAGCCTCCGGGCGGAATAGCTTCTTGGAGTACTTTTCTGGGGCATAATCCCTCTCGCAGCCCGAGTTTGTTCTTTGCAAAACTTGGCAAGTAAGGCAATTTAGACTCATAATGACGTATATTGCAAGAAAACTAATAATCATAAAAAACCCTTATTAGGGTTGGTAGAAGAAGAATGGAGGGTTTGGAATGTAATGAGTACTTTTGATTACATTACAGTCATTTTGGAGAAAGGGAGAGAAGATCACAAGAAAAAAGAGGGATTGAAATACACAATGGGGAACACTAGTTTTTTTTTTTTTTTTTAGTTTTGGATATTTAGAGAATTAACGGCCAATTTTAATTTTGTTAACTGTAAATTATGGAAAATAATTTGCCGTGAACTCAGCTTAACCAATTCTCAATTGGTCTTTTGACCGCTAATCCTAGTGACCTGTATATGACCATTGATCCGTCATCATGACCAAATTATACAACATGATGACATGTTAGAGTATTAGGAGAAATGACACGATCATTCTCTTTATCATTTTTTGGTCACTCTCTTATTTTTCCTTTTGCCACATGGCATTCTGCTTTCTAATAGAACTAACACAAAGTGATAGACCATTATTATACCACTTAATTACACCTATACCATCCTAAATTGTAAACCTTGAGCATAATTTTTCTTTTTGAAAATAGAAATTGCATTATAAATTAAAAGATTACAAACACCAATTCAGGCGCAAAAGACGATAACGCAATTAGCGACTCGACCCCAACAACAAACTAGAACCACTAACAAAATCGATTGAAAATGCTCAAAGGCCAAAACATGTGTGAAGTTCCAACACGTGTTAATAGAAAAAGCGCACCACTAATCAAGCGCAGACAAAGCTCTTTCATATACGCCACTACAACTGGTGGATAACTTTGATTGGACAAGCTGGAGAGACTAAAGACATTACAACCTCTGCCTACACTAGAGGGTGGGGAAACTACCTCTGTCATTATAATGAAAAAACAAAATAAAACCACTTTCGGAGGTAACATCAATGTTGTTATTTGATACAAACAAAACAAAAAAAAAAGTTATAGACCAAGTACAAAACCATCTCCAGTGAAAGTCCAATGATGGCTCCAAGAGAGGGAAGCCACAGCCAAACCCAAAATCCAAAAAAGAGTAGAGAAACAGTCAAAACAACCGCAATGAGAGACTTCCATCTGCCACTGCCTGCCGCCACCAGAGAATTAAGAAAGTCAAAGTCTACCATCCAGCAGAAGCAACCCTCTCTCGGAAGCAAAGCTCCATGTACTCCCCTCCACCACCAGCCAGAGAAGGAAAAACCTATCCCTACACTAGAGGGAAGAGAAACCACCTCCGTTATTACAATGGAATAGCAAAAAAAAAACACTCAGCGGTAACAACAATGTTGTTATTTGATACAAACAAAACCAAAAACAAAAAAATTACAGACCAAGTGACAAAACCATCTTCGGTGACAATTTGATTGACAGCTCCAAGAGAGGGAAGCCACAGCCAAACCTGAAATCCGGTAAGGAGCAGAGAAACAGTCATAACAGCTACAATGTGAGACCTCTATCTGTCGTTGCCTGCCGCCACTAGAGAAGGAAGAAAGCCACGGTCTGCTGTCTAGTAGAGGCAACCCTCTCCCGGAAGCAAAGCCCCACACACTCCGCTTAATTATAGAGTGTAAATTTTTGGGTCCCACAAAGTGGACACCCAACCGAATTTGATTGGGCCACCAAGCTTAGAAATGTGGCCCAATAGCATGTCGCCACTTAGGATATCCTTATGGATGACCATGAGTCATCAAAATGGGATAAGGAAGCATTTATTGCAAGATTATCAAAAAAATTTCATTTCCTTCTTCCTCCCATATTCGGCAGCCATAGCTAGACCTCTCAAAAAAATTTCTCAGCCACAAACCCCAAACAAGTTTTAGAAGCAAAGCTCAAGGATTTTTCACAAAATTTAAGGTAAAATCTCAAACATTTTAGCAAGTTTTCAAGGGATTTTTCATGGGTTAAGGGGAAAATTAATTCATGGTGTTCTTGCATGAAAATGAAGCCTAGGAAGGAGTTCAAGGAGCTTGGAAGGCTAGAAATCAAAAGAGTATTATTTGGGTAAGTTTTGAATTTCAAAGTTTTGAAATTTTGTAATTTTTGTTTTGATTTTTATTCCTTTGAACCTATGTAGGTTCTTGAGCATGTATTTGATGAAATTTCATGGATATGTAATGTATGGCATGTTGAAGTTGTAAAATTTTAGTTTATGGTGTAAAAGGTAGTTTTTGCAAAAAGTGTTATTATCGTAATTTTGATGTTAGTCTTAGCAAAAGTAATGTTTGAGCATGATAATGATTTAAACAAAGGATGAAACGGTTTCTACAGGGGTAAAAATGTTGATTAAAATAAATTTTTACAAAAATGCCCCAAGGACTAAATTGAAAGAAAAAGTTCTTTCTCAGTAGATTTAAAAAATGGCCAAAAACACCCCTGTAAAATGAGAATTTGGGGAAAGTTAAATCATAAAAGTTGTAGATCTCGACAAAACCGTTAGGCATTGCATACAGTTCATCAAAAATCCCAATCGATTGTGAGATTTTAATTTTACAAGAATTTAATAAAATTGAAAAAAAAAAATTAAAGGGCAAAAATGTCATTTTTGCAGAGGATTTTGAATATGGTACTCTAAGCAAAAATGTTTCTTATGAAAAATGGGGACTAATGGTTTAAAAAGATTTTTTTTGGTTCTAGGGACAAAAATGCAAATATTTTTGTATTGGGGCCAAAACTGTAAAATGGTGTGAAAACTGCTAAGGAACGTTGGTTTCCTATACTGCTATAGGAAGTAAGTATTATTGATGCTAAGTTTTAAGGATTTAAAGTTTAGGCAATGAAGGAATGAAAGAAAATGAGATTAAGGGCAAAATGGTCATTTTATGAAAAATGACCAAAATGGACTCGAAACTCTCGATGTCAGGAAATGTTTCTTAGTGAGAATTTTTTTGTATTATGTAGGTAATGGAGTGTTAAAGTTAAGCAATGAGTGTTATAGAGTTATGAAATGGACAAAAAACCCGTTAAGGGTAAAATCATCATTACCAAGGAAACGGCTAGAATGGAGTCGAATACTTCGAATTAACATAACGATCTTAGACAAAAAATGTTTCGTAATACGTTAAGTAACGAAACCGCCCGTGAGGCAGAAAGTTTTAAAAAGGGAATGACTGTTTAATGTTTACATTTTATTATTAATCGAGTAGATTGATAAAAAGAAAGTTAATTGATGAGTCGGCTCTCGTTTGATCAAGATACAGAGGCCGACTAACGAAAGGAAAAGAAACGAGATAGGAACGGAATAGAGAATGCTACAGCATAGTCCGAATAAGCTTCAAACTTCACCTACAGCATAAAGTAAATGATTTTTATATCTTTTATATATGTTTATGAATGAGCTTGCAATTATTATGCAAGTTTCTTTTAAAGTATATTTACATTTATTATGCAAAAAGTTTTAAAGATTCAAAAAAAGATTTGCAATGAATTTACAACTGTTATATTTAAAGTCTTTTTGCATCTTGATATGCATAATATTTTTAAAAGTTCAAGTTATGATTTTCAATGTAATTGAAGTATGATTGCATGTGAAATTCACAATGTTTAAAAGTATACAAATTATGATTTGCAAAATACGTTTGCATTAGATGATGTATTTGTTATGCCATAAGTTGCATTTGTTATGCAATAAGTGTTAAAGTACAAGTAATGATTTGCAGAATGTGCTTGCATTTTATGTTGCAATTGCTATGCAATAAGTTGCATCTGTTATGCAATAGATTTTATAATTCAAGCTATGATTTGTAAGTGTGTTGCATATGATGTGATTACATTGGATATGCTCACTAAATTTAATAAGAATGTAACGTAATGATAAAAAAAAAATGTTGTACCAACCTCTTTGTTGTGAGGTAATGAAAGTAAAGTTAAAGTTTGACCTCCAAAGTGTGAGGTACATGACCTCGTTTTCGATGGTCTTAAGTCTTCCGCAAGGAAAACATCATGTTTATGATCTCATGATTAATGATGCTGGTACGAACACTAAAGTAAGATAAAGAAAGTTAAGGAACGAAGATAGAAAGTTAAAGTAAGATATAGAAAGTTAAGGAATAAAAGATGGAAAGTTAAAGTAAGATAAGGATAGTTAAGGAACAAAGGTAGAAGGTTAAAGTAAGAGAAGAATGTTCATAAGACATTCATAATCGAAAGTACATAATTGAGCATAAATAGAAACATGTATTTTAATTTTGCTTGTTGTCCTTATTATGAAATATTTAAATGCTATGAAAAACATTCTGAGGAATGTTTACGTTAAGTGTTTATGGAAAACATTTTCATGTTTACAAGAAATGGTTTAGAAACGATGTGTTATGAAACGTATAAGAAATGCTTATGAAAAATATTTATGCAAACGTTTTAGAAATGTGTTATGAAAAAGTTTATGAAAAACATTTTAGAAATGTTTTATGAAAAATGTTTATGAAATACGTTTATGAAAAATGTTTCAAGAGAAAGGTTTTATGAAAAAAGTTTTTAAAGCTTGTTTAAGTGCTTTATGAGATTATGTTTGAACTTACTGAGCGAAAGCTCATAAAAAGTTTCTTCATGCTGTAGGTAATTTATGGGTGACCAGTAGGACCCGTTAGAAGAGCTAAGTGCTGCGAAGGACGGATGCGAGGATTTGGGTATAGATACCACCACTGTTTGCTTCCGTTATGCAAAGAAAAGATTTTTCACTATTTAGTATAGTGTTTAAAAGTATTAAGAAAATTTCAGCTTTACGAAATGTTGTCAAAGATTTGAGATGCAGTTTATGAACTGTTTTATATAATTATAAAGTTAAGATTTAAGATATGTTTTAGTAAATATTTCTTATTAAGTTTTAAGAAACGATTTGAAATGGTTTTAAAAGCAAATGTTGAGTGAGGTCTCAACTTGAATGCGACAAAGATCGCAATAGTTTTTAAGTAGGTTTTAAAGAATGTTTAACGAAAAAAAATTTAATTTAGTATTTTTCTTACTAAGTAAGTAAGATTACTATTTAAGAACGATGTTTATGAAAGTAAAGTGACTGCTCGAAAAGACGGGTCGTCACAGGTCAGTATTTTTCTTACTAAGTAAGTAAGATTACTATTTAAGAACGATGTTTATAAAAGTAAACTGACTGCCTGAAAAGGCGGGTCGTCACATGAAAGGGCCGAGGACATGATTTTGTGGTGTGTGATCCCAGCCAGCAAACTTGTATTTACTTTTTCTTGAGTTAATAAAAGGTGGGGCTTTACCGCACGTTGATGTGTTGCCTTTGAATGTGCTTACTTGGTTTATTTTTGAGTGTGAAAGTTAAACACTTGAGAGTTACGAAACGGTTTGAGCGGCTACGTGTGTGACTTAGTGCCATCATAGGGTGGAGTTAAAGCCTCCAAACCGACTTGGTGACACATGGTATATATAATACCCAAACAAATATGTATGTGATATTTATATATGTATTAGGATCTAACCAAAAAAAAAAAAAACACCCTAACGGTATAGATTTTCTAACAGGGTTTGAACTTGTATCGGAATTTAAAAAGGACGAGAAAAAAAAAAAAAAAGGAGTGAAAAGCAAGGAAAGTATAAATATACACACAAGTAAGTGTTAATCTCATAAAGTAGTTTTCTAAGGTTTACCTCTTGTCTTATTTTAGTCTTTAAATCTTAAAAACTCTCACTTTAGTCCCAAATTTATCATTTGCTTCAATTTTGGTCCTTCTATTAGATTATGTCAGATTTTTAACAAAAAAATCATGTGCTATGCACATGATTAGGACTAAAATTGAAGAGAATCTGAAGTTTAAGACCAAAACAAAAAATATCTGAAGTTCAGGCATTACAAAAAACTGAAATTTTAGTAGCAATATTTTTTAGTAAAACTTTTAGTCACAATATTAATATACATTTAGTCGCAACTTATAATTGAATTTTTGTTGTAATTAAAACTTTTAATCATGAGGTTTTTAGTCACGGAATATTTCGTGATTAAAAAACCCCATTGCAAAAAATATTTGCCACAACAAAAATTCAATTAAAAGTTGTAACTAAATACATATTAGTCATAATATTTTGTTGTGACTAAAAGTTTTGCTAAAAATTGTTGTGACTAAAAGTCTAGTTGCTTGTAGTGAGAGATCAAAACAAAAAAAAAATCTAAAACTCAAGGACCATTTATGGACATTCATTTTGCTTCTTTTTATTAGGTTAATAAGCTAAACCTATTAAAATGACAAAAAAAATTAATGACAAAAAAACATTAAAACAAATAGATAGAATATAAAAGGCCTGATATGTAATTTAGAGGCCTGGTAAGTAGTTTATTTGTTTATTTTTTATAATTTTTTGAGACACTTTGTATAGATGTTAGCTATGTGAGCATAGAACACAAGCTAGTATAATATTTTTTATGCTCACTTTATTGTAATTTATTCAACATCAAATTTTGTTTTAAACTAATTTTAAAAATGATTTTTACAAATGGTCTTTAAACTTTAGATTTTTTAATTTTGGTCCCTAAACTTTGGATATTTTTAGTTTTAATCCTTGAACTTTAGATTCTTTAATTTTAGTCCCAATCGCATGCCCATCACATGAATTTTTCTATCCAAAATTTAACACTCATCTAACAGAAGGACCAAACTTAAAGCAAAATGATAAGTTAGGGACTAAAATTGGACTTTTAAAAATTGAGAAATAAAATGGGACTGGAGGTAAACTTTGAGAACCATTTGTGATGTTAATCCGATATATAATAAAGAAGAAATGAGTAATTTTATTATTTTATGATAAAATATAATTAGAGTGGTATAATTCTACTTAAGAGATAGAAAAATAATCTATCATTATGTTTTAGTTATATAAGCAAGTACCATGTGGCAAAAGAGAAGCAAGGAAGTTAAATAAGTGCTCCTTATATTTCTATGAGGTATGTTAAAAAGAAACTTTTGTTGTGACAACAACTCAATCCACTCTAACCCTAACAAAGTTAATCGAAAATTCAGCATCCATAGGAATACTTCTACTTCTTAAACCAAAAAATAATAACAATAAAAAAAACCTGAGAAATTACCCAAAATCCTGATCCAAAGTTAAAATAAAAAAGCAACCAAATAACCAAAATCTAGATGAGCGTCTCTCTATAATGTGTGAACGACGCAATATGGGGTGATAATGGCACTAGACAGGTTGTCAAGTAACAAATCAATAGAATGGGCCTTAAATTAAAGTTTCATGATTTCCACCTGCAAACAAATTGAGTGCATGACTAAGCATACTTAAATTAACTCTCTTAAGAAAAGAAAGATCGTAAATATAAATATAAGGTTAATCGTGTAACTATTCATTCTAGTTTTCATTATTTTTTAATTTGTCCTTCTATTTCTAAAAATTACAGATATTTTTTAAATTTGAAAAACTTGTTTCAATTTCATCACTTACTTTTTTTGACTTAAAAAACATAGAAACAAGATAAAAAAAAAACCCTTGACTAAACCTAATTTGTTTTTGAAATATATGTTTTTTCTTGAGAAATTTTTTTTATAAGCACCCTTCACTAAAACAAATTTATATGTAAAAAGTCAATAAAACTAAATTTTTTATGTTTTTAATATATAAAAGATACATCATAACCATTTAAGGGTCGTCATGCTGTTTTGTCTAATTTTTTTCTATCTATAGGGATGAAATTGAAATAAGTTTTTAAAATATCAAAGATATCTTTATAATTTCTAAAAATAAAAAAACAAATTGAGAAATAGTTAAAACTAGAAGATACAATTGTATAATTAACCTTATAAGTATATATCTATATATTGTTGTTGTCCTCGGCGATCGACCATACATCTATGATCTACCGCAACATATTAAAATAAGTATAATTATCATCACTTGTTCAACATAACTCTTGCATCGAAACCGCAACACTCCGAATATTAGTTTTTTCCCCAACTATTGACTCCTTTCTAACGTTCATATCACGCTTAAATAATTATATTAAAAGTGTAACATTAGT
>CAMOHE010050430.1:0-18000 GCA_946598075.1 Artocarpus hirsutus | reverse complement strand
ATGTGTTATCGCCTTCCAATTCAATACGTATCCCTTTGAAACTTCAAGGAAGATGGGATTTCCAGAGAAGCAGGATGTCTGTAATTTTTCTGAATGAAATAATACGTATGAATTGGGGACCATAACCAGAATAAATAACTTTTGTTATTTTTAATGTATTTTCAGTTTCGCCCATCATAAAATCTGGAAATAACAAATTGGTATCTACACATATAATATTTACAAAAAATAACCCATACATTATTTTAATACCCAACAAAGCCTTTTAACTTTATCTTAATTATATCACTTTAATTTAGGCTTTAATTTAAGATAGCATTAAATAACACATTTAATTACATATGTGTGCCCACATAAAAAATTATTTTCTAAAACTACCGCAACATATTAAAATAAGTATAATTATCATCACTTGTTCAACATAACTCTTGCATCGAAACCGCAACACTCCGAATATTAGTTTTTTCCCCAACTATTGACTCCTTTCTAACGTTCATATCACGCTTAAATAATTATATTAAAAGTGTAACATTAGTTTGGGATAACTAATGTAATGTTTTTGGTTTACCAATTCCATCCATAAATATTTTAGTTCATTCATTTTATTACAGAGGTTTCTCTCATAAAATTTAAATTGCTAGCTATAATTAAAGTGCAAGGATCTTACCATCTAGCCATTGGTACTCTACATATCTTCTCGGAGAATTCAATTTCACAGGGTCCATATCGAAGATGATGGGGTTGTTGTTACATCATTCGCATAGGTCATTACTTATTGGACAAGAATTTTTGCTACCTTAGGACAGTTAGAGTTATTGCCACCATTTACAAGAGCTTCCATGTTCGTATTACCTTAAAAACAATCATATCACATAAATTAAAAAAAAATATATTGGTGTGACATTTCTTACTTTATATGTTAGGGTAAAAATATGGCCCTCTTTAAAGAACTGTAACAATACTCTATGTATATATTAGTCTTGATACAAAATAACATTCATTTCATGTATATAATAAGCCAAAAATTACCATAAAAAATTAAAGATAGCATTTTATTGGCCAAATACATATGTAATTACAAATTTTAGTTATAATGTGGGGTTAAAATTTTAATTTCTCTTGAAAAAGGAAAGTACAATAAATTTCAATTATGTTAAGGTGCACACTTACAATTTTTATTGCAAAACATGGTCAATTATTTTTTTTTTTTAAATGGCTAAAATTAAAATTTTAAATATTGAATGAGGCAGGTGCCTTATCCAACATAATGTGGCTCCCCCAAGATTTAACCTCACTTTTTACTGATTTTTTTTATTAACTTATAACAATGACTTACAGTAGATTCAAAGAAATATTTTTCTATGTAGTTAGTAGTATAAAATATTGCATACCTGTCCTTTTTAACTTTTTCTCAAATGTTAAGTATGATCCAAATGTGAGTGTTTAGCCCTTGATTTGTTTGAATGTCTATAAAGTTGATTTTTTTTTCACTGCTTCTATTTTACACTATAATTTTTTTTTTCTTTTGAAGGTGGACATTCAAGAAAAATGAAAAAGTTGAGGACAAGCAAAGAAAACGACAGAGATGCAATCTAGAATTAAATCTTAAAAATAAAAAACCTAGAGTGGTAAGTTGAATGTTATTGTGGTAAACCCTTCCATAAAAATTATGATCTTATTGTCTAGTAATCGCAGTTGCCAAATCTTCAATTTTAAAATTTAAACACTAAAATTAAACTTTCAAAAAGAAGAGAAAACATAGGACTGCAAGGCTATATATAATGCTGCAAGTAAACCGACTGTTATGTTTGATCAAGCCAGATTTAACAGATCAAAAGCAACAGATAACCAATCACAACATTATTGTACCAAAAAAAAAAAAAATCGCAACTTTTTTTTGACGTGATGACCGAACATTATATGAAATAACGAAGCTATTTCTTTTTGACGTTTTTCTTCTTCTTCTCCTTCTCATTTTCCTGCTTTTGACTAGCCAAAAGTTAGGTATACACGTGGGGAATTATATATGCTCTATACGTATGGAAGCATAACATAAACTTGCTCAACTCTCTAATGATCTCATAATCCTTTTAAGTAGAGAAATTAACAAAGTTTGTTACTAAATTTACGGCCATACCACCCTTGTTTTTTAGGCCAAAATGTTTAATTTCGAAAAGCTTTAGTACTAAGAGTCTTTGATCTATATTTAACACCTTGAAATAAGAAAAAAATGTTTAATATTAAAAGGCTTTCTATTAGGATGCAACCAAAAAAAAAAGGAACATTAAATAATATCAAACCAAATCAAATAGTAAAACGATTGATGTACCAGACGAAAATATTGACATACGTAAAACAATGAACTTCACGCTATTGAAACATATCTCATTTTTTCCATGTTAAGCAACCATGAGTTAGATACACATGTGGGAAATGATCTTCTGGAGGCATACAATAAACATGTTTAATAATCCAATGATTGCATGTTCCTGTGAGGGGAGGGATTTAATTAAAGAAGCAGACTAATTTGATATTGACACAAGGCCCTCTCCTCTTTAACAACAATTGGCATTGGCGGGAAGTTTCAACTGTCAATCCTTGTATTAGCAAAAAACAAGAAGCCATATTCAACATTGAACAACCACGGTGCATGAATATGGAGAGGCTCGAGAGGAATATTTTGTACGAGATTGGTTTCACATATGTTGAATAATTAGGAAAATGCCAATGAAGAGAGGATAATAAATAAATACTTATTGCAGCAAAAGGAGAAAAGAAAACATTGAGTTGGGAAAAAATAGTCCAAATACAAGTAACCAAGAGGGCATGTCCCGACTAAATCAGCGGTGAAAATGAAAGATGAGAAGGACAAGATAGCTGACAATGAAATAATGAAAGTTAGAAAAAAAATATGAATTTCTTGGTTTCTTCGTGCAGCAAAGTACAAAAATATTCAAACATACTATTCCGACTCATGATGATCTGATGAGGGGGCAACAGGAAGAAGAAAAAGAAAGAAGTAGAGAAAATTGAACGGTACTTGCGAGCGATGTCGACACGTCTCCCTCTTGCATATATAATATTATAACATTTATTCCGAAATGTTGTCTTTAATTTTATTGTGTTGTTTTATGTCAAATACTATAAATAGTGATATTATAAACAAGGATTAATCTTATAACCATACTTCTTAATTGTCATAATACTAAAAACAAGGATTAAAAAACTTATTTTAATTTTATTTTTTGCAGCCTTTTTTGACTTAAAAAACAAAGAGATAAATAAAAATACCCTTAACTAACTAATCCTAATTCGTTTATGAAATATAGGTTTCTTTTTGGAAAAAATTATAAAATATATATATTTTAAAACTTAAAAAGTCTTAAAACTTAAGATTTTTTTTTTAATTTGATTTTTTTTAGGATTTTTTATGTTTTTTATATATAAAATATTTTTCATAATTATTTAAAGGTAGTCATGTTGTTTTGTCTAATTTTTTTACTCATAAGGATGAAATTGAAATAAGTTTTTAAAATTTTAAAGATACCTTTGTAGTTTTTAAAAAGAAACAGATAAATTGAAAAATAGTTAGAACTAGGAGATACAATTATGCAATTAACCCTTATAAACAACTTGTCTTAAGGCATCTAAAAAAGGCTTAACGTTTAACTAACCGAAAAAAGGGGGAAGAAACTAGATATTCTTATACAGGAATTTATTTCCAAGCAAGTGTTGTCTGAAAGAGATAATTAAGAATTATATAATGTGGCTTTTGGCCTTTGTTCTGAAGCATGCATCTTTGCTTTAGACTAAAAAACTAAACCCAGCTAAAATTCCTTAAAGCAAGTTCTTTTCCTATAATAATCACCTTAGCGCAACTCTTTCTACTTTTTCTCTTATTTGAATGAAGGAGGATGACATATTCAATAAATCTCCAATTAAAAAACCCAATGTAGTTATCTAACACCTACTTTTATTTTCATGATCAACTATCCAACACCTTCTCGAGGGCAGCCTTTCTTCTCAATTAAAGTTTTCTTTTGTGATGTTTAGTTCTTTGTTTAAAGGAGAAAATTTTCGTTTGAACCGAGTTTATTATAATATTTTTTTTTATAGAATTTAATGTTATAGTGTTTTTAATTTGAACAATCAATTTAGACTAGAGATCCAACTATCTTCTTTATGTTTGAATTGATGGTTCAATAAAATATCTTGAAATCACCACTAATGAGAAATAAATAAAGAGGAAATGAAACTATTAGGGCGTTTGGCAGGGTAGTTAGAACTTTAATTAGAACTATTTTTACTGTAGCATGTGAGAGCTTTACACTGTAGTAATTTTTTTTATTGTGACTGTAGCATGTAAGAATTTTACACTGACTGAAAAAGTGGTGTAGACCACCAATGCCAAACACCTCCTATACATATGTGATTTTGATCCCTGATACTAAATTTAATGAACGATTTTAAAATTTAATGAAAATTATCATATCTTTATTACATAATAACCAAAAAAATTTACATAGATAGTTACAATAATCATAAAATATTATAATTTTTAATAGTTTTAATAGTAATAAAAAAAATCACGCTCCATATTATTGTAACTATTTTATAAAATATGAAGTTGTTGCACAAGCAACATGTTTATCTTTTTTTTCTTGCTGAATATGACTATTAAACTACAAAAATCATCTCTAAGTTTATGATCAAGGATCAAAATTTCTATTAAAAAAAAAACAAGAACAAAAATTCAAGAAATAATATGCTACAAAAATATGAATTTTGCTTTCATTGTGTACTAGAAAGGACACATGGTGTTGTAATTTGCATTATAGCCAAACTTTACTCTCAACTCCTGATCTAGTAGGGTTTTCTCTTTTCTCCTCAAGAGTAATTAGGTGCACTACTTGGGGTTTATAGGGCCAGTGTTTGGCGTCAAGAGCCTCCACATGTTCGACCCCTTGGAATGGCGCTAGAGTGCCTCAACGAAGGTGGACCTGGAACATGTTTGGCGTACGAGCAGCTAGTAAGTTGGGGCCAAATTTTCAAGGCTTGTGTGTGTGTTGTGGTGGGGGGGGGGGGGGGGGGGGTGGGGTTTGTGGTGTTGTGGTGGCAGGGCGGTGTTAACAAGGCTAAAACAAGAAAGGAAGAGAAAGTATAGTCGTAGAGTAGATTGTTGAGTTAAAGGGACCTACATGACGGTAACAAGACTAAACAAGTAAGGAAGGGGATTACTTGAAGAGAAGAGTTTACAAGAGGAAGGCCCGGCTGTTGTTTGCAGGTTGGGAAGTTTTTTCTAGTCTTATCTGGATGCCGATGACCCAAAGGCTCTTTTGGCATGGCTAGGCGTTGATCAGAGGAGGTAGAAGGGTGATGCCTCGTTTTGTGGATGGAAGGCATGCGGATGCTCGGGTTTCTCAACCACAGGGAACTTTGGGCATTCTAGGGCCATGGGTCCATGGAGGCGACATCCTTCTTTGCCGGGAGGAGGAGGAGCGGTTGGTGGTTTCACATGTCAGAGGCCTAAATCTCTTCACATCTCTCTTCAACTGAGTGACGTAGTATAACAAAATAATGGACACAGTTCAGGGGATTATTTTTGGATTTTTTTCATATTTGCCCCCAAAACTATGTCATTTATGTTACTTTACCCTCTGACTTTTAAAACATACAATTTAATCCCTTCAAACTTTACTCCGTTAGCAAGTATCCCCCTTCCGTCTAACTCTATTAGTTTTTAGATGGTTTTTTGTAAAATATTTTTATATTCCCCCACAAACTACATCACTCATGTAATTTTATCCTTGACTTTCAAAATATGTTACTATATCTCTTTAATTTTTTGTGAGCAAATTAGCTCATTCCACCCAATTCTGTTTGGGTAATAAATTGATTTGTTTTTCTTTCAACTTTACAAGACCTCCACATCAAAACAATCTGTATACCTACAACATGCATATGAATATTTTTACAACATGCTATTCAAACACAAATACAAAAAAAAATTCAAGAAGGGGTTCTTTACAAGAAATTAAAATAATGTGTTCTTAAAAAAAAACTTCAAGAGCTGTATCTTTTAAGAAATTTTATGGTTTTTTCTCCTTAAGCTCTTTTATGTGGTTAGAATGATATATTGCAAAAAATAACTTTTTTCTTGAACTCTTTTTTCTCTAATCTATTTTTTCCCCTTAAACTCTTTTTTATGTTTAGGTTTTTTCTCCAAAGTTAGAAGAAAAAACAATGACGGGTAAAACCGAACAAAATTGGATGAATGGCGATTATTTGCTAACAACAAATAAAAAATATATTTTGAAAGTGGGGGAGGGGGGTCCAAAATATAAATATATTTCCCAAAAAACTTACAGAGTTGGATGGAAGAGAAAATTTACTAATGAAATAGAGTTTAAATGGATTAAAAGATACATTTTAAAAATCAAGGAGCAAAGTGATACAGTTTACAAGACAAATATGAAAATAATCTATTTCATATAGAATAAACAAATATTCTAGTATTATTATTTTGTTTCCTTGGTTTTTGTGACGTTTCTTTTTTTTTCTTTAATTTTTTTCTTATTTTAATTGGTTTGATTTACTTATTTGGCTTTGTTAGTTAATGTGCAAATTCTCTACCATATCAGTTCTTTTTTTCCCCTATTAGTTTCCTTCTCTTTTGTGCAACTCGTGAAAAGGAGGGAAAAAAAGGTTAAGAAACTTGAAATAATTTTTGGGTTCTTTCTCTAGTTGGAATATACATTGATCGGACATATTTTCAATGGTTAGATTTGGTGAAAATCACATTTTTTTTAATATAAATTTAACAGTTAAAAGACAAAATATTATCAATAAGTTGATTTTTTCAATTTTCATTAAAGAAATTACCTAACTTTTGAGAAGTAAGCTGCAGTACAAAAAATGAGAATTTCTACCATTGGATTTTTTTTTAATGAAAAAACATAAGTCTACCAGTAGATGTCTGTATTTTAATTGTTAGATTGGTATCAAAAATTATTTTTTCACACTTTTTATTTTGATGTGATTTTGACTAGATCTATTGGTTAGACTATTGTTATCAAATAACTTTTTGGCATGTTTCTTGATAGGAACTGAAAAAGATTTCTATCTATGGGTATCTGTCTTTTACTTGTTAGATCTGTAATAAAATTATTTTAATCAAATCTAACGATTTTAAAATATACACCATTAATAGTTTGAAAAAGTTCCTTAACTTTTTTAACAATTTGTATAATAGAGAGAATTTTATTCAATTGATAAAACATAACATAAATGTTTTACATATTAGATTAATTTTTTAACCATTTAATCCATTAAAAACAATTTTATATTATATGTTTAAAATTTTTAAATAAACAATTCTCTCTTATTTTTCCCCTGGATAATTGATACCAAGAAACTTTGCACTACCACTTTCCATGTCTGTTCTTTTGCTTACCCCAGTGACCTGGCTTTAAATAAACTGTAAAAAGTAGAAATAATGGTCTCCGATTCCGACAATGGAGTGGATGTGAACAACCACGTGTTTTGCAATTTCCACAACGGGAAATTCAAGTTGTCAAAACCATTAATTGATATCAGGGTCTACCTCTGGGAGTAGTCCTATTCAGTACGGTCCGAATTTCATTTTCATCACGTGTCATTTCTACCAGGCCACTACACACGCGGTGATCTCAACACCACCAGTGTCCTGATAATGTACTCGTGCTTCTTTCTAACTTAGAATCCAATATCTACATACATATCACTTAAATTTAGAAGTCATTCCAAAGGCACTTACTGTAAGTCCGAAAATTTCTCTGTTGCCCTTTCTTTGTTATGAATCTTAGCAGAAGTCGATTCTAGAGTCAAGTTTGACATAAATCACAGAGAGATTTGCAGGTATTTTCACTTGTTATCCTAAGCGATTTTAAACTATTAAATATGGTCAAAATTATTTTCCTTTTACAAATCTGACAGTTGGGAAACATATACCTATTTGTAAATTACTTTTTCAGTAATTATAGTAATTATAGGAGAATTCTCCTTAAACAGAATTTTATAATTATCCTCTGACCTGAAATTAGCCTGTGCGCAAGTTGCCTACAAAAAGAGATTACTGCGAGTCTGCTTAATGCAGGCAAAGGGAAAAATAAGGGACCACAGATGAATTGTCTCAAGAATACCAATCCACATCTCCATCAAGCCTCTTATGGTTAATCCTAAGTTTTAACTCTTCTTTTCAGATTGGTAACCCTTTTTAGTATAAGTAACACGAAAGTGGATACTTTTTTCAATATTTTCTTATAGTTGTTATTGTTACCAAATACAGCACTCTAATTTCTTACTATATTCAATGGAACAACAGAAAGATAAAATGATTCAACTTTGAACTTTACAGATTGAGAGCTATTGCAAATACGGTCATTTCCCAACCAAAATCGCCCAAGATGATCATAAATCATGATTCTGTCAGATTTTGAGCCAAAATAGGGAGAAATTCAAAGTGTAGCTCATGCCTTTGTAAATGAATGATTATGGAATTTGGGCAAGATTAATGTCCATGATTAGAAACAAAGAAATGCCCAAAAAAAAACCAGCAGCTATGGCAATTAATTATTGCAACTTCTTCAAAAGAGTAATTGGGCAACCAAACATCTAGCTGAACAACATCAAAGTCGATAAAATATTCAACCTCTTTCTAACTGAATTCTACCGAGGGAAAAAAAATCCAGTACAAACTTCAAAGTTTCCTTGAAGATATACATCCATATAGATTGGAAACTTAACAACCACAATAAACAAAGGCTTGCATGTCACTTTAATACATGCACAAGAATTCCCAGAGATTTTCATCAGTTTGGAATTTTATTACATACATACGTGTGTGTGTATATATATATATATATATATATATATACAAGGAACACCCACCGACAAGATTACACTAAAAGAATAGTGAAAAGAGCTACTTTTCGCCTGATAGAAAGCTGATGCAGAAAATCTGATTTGTTGAATTTGTACCAGCTCCTCCTCAAAAATCACACATGCTCCTCAAAAACTAGATCTTCATTCAATAAAAAAAAAACATAGACTAGAGACAATTTGATGCAATACTCAAGTGGTGAATTTACTATTTTACAGAGCTTTTTGCAGCACTGCCGGGAAGCCTTAAAATGTCCCAGAAACTCTGTTCTTCCTACACAAATTGAGCAGTTTTCGCCTATCGGGCATCGCCGACCTTGGCTGTTAAGGCATACCTGAGCTGTTCCTGAGTGTAGAATCGACTACCCATCTTCACCGTCGCTTGCTGGATCATCAAATCATTGACTACAGACACACTGGCGTGATTTACATCCAAGTCAAGCTCTTTCAAAGCTGACATTAACCTCGCAGCGGGGTGGTTCTTCTTGCAACATTGAATCCTAATCATGGCGTCCAATCCCATGATCTTAACATCTATGTCCAAATCTATGAGCTTGCTGCTTCCATGGTGGTTTGACATCGATAGGTCTGGGTCCGATGAAGGCCGCGAAGAATCCTTGCTCGCCAACTCCTTCTTCACCGAATCCATCTGCTTCTGGAGATCCTCCTTGTCCGATTCCGCAGCCTGGAGCTTCGACTTGAGCTCGTTAATGTATGAAATTGCGTCGCCGAGGAGCGAGGCCTTGTCCATCTTCGAAACGTTCGGGACAACAGCTCGGAGGGCGTAGAATCTCTGGTTGAGCTTCTCCCTCCGCTGCCTCTCGGCCTCGACGTGGTTGAGGGGCTCCTCCCGGCCATTGGCCGGCTTTCGCCCTCTCTTCCTCGGCCGCTTCTCTGGCTCAACCACTCTGCTGCTGTCGGCCTCGCGGACGACCGAGGCCTCAAGGTCGGAGTGGTCCGAATCGCCTGTTGTCCCGTTGTTGCTCGATTTCATGACGCCGGTCGACGGGAGGATCACGTCGGAGGTGAAGGACAGCATTTCTTCCTCGTGGCTCCCCCGGGAGGTCGATGACAATCTCTTCTTCTTGTTTGTCTCCTCCGCCGCAAATTGCGTCTGGTTCCCGAGCAATCCCCCGCTGTTGCTGCTCCTCTTGCTCTCTGCGAAGTTCAGAATCTCACCAGACTCTGGCTTCAAATTCCCCCCGTTCTTCACGCTGTTTCCGTCGAATCCATACTCGGAGAAATTCAATTCTCTGGTGAAGAAGCTCTGAGTCTGATTATTATTGTTGTTACTGCTGCTAGGTTTCTGAATCGAACTCGGGGTTGTTATGGCGGCGGCGCTGGGATTCTCCGCCAAGCTGCCTGAGCTCGGATTGTTCTCGAACTGAGCCACCGTCGATTTCGAGCTGATCTGCTGGTTGGTGTTGGAGCTCGGATTAGCCGAATCCTTCACCTCGACGGCGCTCGACGGCTCGCTGATCCAAAACGACGACGGATCGTTCTCTCCCTGATCCAACGGCCAGGAACCGGCCTCCATGTTGCTGAAATTGAACAAAACCCTAACCTTGTTCATCAGATCCGAGCTCTGGAAGATCACCTCCGTCGATCCCAATTCGACGACGCCGTTCTCCGACGGGATGCAGACGATCGTCTGCAACCCGAAGATCTGACCCTGGCGAGCCCTATCGCAACTCGAGGCGGCCAAGCTCTCAGCTCCGGCGACCCAAAGAGGACTCGAATTAAAGAACGCCTGTCCAGGCAATCCTCCGCCGTTGACGAAGGACTGAGTCATGGAGACAAGGAAGAACCATTCAGTGTCGGTGACCTCCTCGTCGACGGCGTCATCGGCGGAGGGAGCCGAGCCAGAGATCAAAGAATTAAGCTCGCGGAGGACCTTCTTCCTGTGCTCCTGCTCGGCGGCGGAGGAGATGACCTTGGACTTGCCTCTGCCCTTGTCCTCCTCACCCTTGTAGTAACCGTCGCCCCAGCCGAGGACGGAAGCACCGGAGTAGTCATAAGACGACTGCCAGAAGATGGCGTAGGTCCAGCTCTCGCGGGCGCCGCCGTCGATCAACGCCTGGAGGCGCTGCTGGAGAGTCTCCTGGTTGAAGAGCGGCGGCGGCGGCGGAGGGGCGGAGGAGAAGGCGGGGGCGGCGCAGGTGGAGGCGGAGGATTGCTGGGGCTGAGGATGGTGGTGGGTGGAAGGCGGGTGGTGGTGGTGAGAAGGAGGAGCGGCCCAGAAGGCCGACAAGTCGGAGGAGCTCATGAAGGCCTCCATCATGGAGGCGTTGTCGTCCGTCCACAGATTCATCGCCGACGGTATCCGATAGTCCGTCATCAAATAAAATAAAAAAAAATACAAACGAAAGAAAATAAAACGTGCGAAATTAGTGGCGGCGGCGAAGTCGGCGGTGGGAGGGAGGAGAGGAAATTGGATCGAAATGAGATTAAGGGTTTATTTGGTTGACATTATTTTTAAAGCTTTTTTGAGTTTTGGTCGGGGAACGGATTGGGGAATTTGGGATTGTGGTGAGGAGTTTAGGAGCAAGGTTGGGAGTATATGAGAGTGGAAAATAAAAAACGAGTGAGATTGAATTTGTGTGAGTGCGCGCGTGCGTGTCAGTAGGCGGTTTCTACGAAGGCAATGGGGAGCTGGCGACTCACGATTTATTTGGGGAGCGTCTTATAAAGCGTTGTTTTTTTTTTTTACTGCTTTTATTGTCCTTGGAGTTTGGTGGAAACGCCGCCGTATCTTCGTTTTCACAGTCTGATTAGAAGTAGATAACAAACACTAAACAGTTTTGACTAGTGGAAAGTAACTTTTACCGGTTGATTGTACCAAAAGAACATAGAGAGAATCAACCGACACAGTCGTTTTCTGTTTTCTTTTTTTTTTTGGGGGGTTTTCGCACTGGCCGGTAAACTCGTTTGAACGTTTGATAATAAAGTATCTGCTTAGTTATAATACTGCACTGGACTAAGTGGATTTACTTTAAAAAAAGCATAATCATACTTGCCGGTAGAAATCCGTATTAAAGTCCACCCCTTGTAGGGAGAAAAAAAAATTAATGAGAGACAATTGACTCAAACGTATGTTTGTTGAATTAAAATATATTTTTAATTTGTAAAAATTTTACAAATTTTTATAAGGATATTATTAAAATTATTTATATGTAATTTTATAGTATAATATGTAATATCATTAAGATAATTACTATATCATCAGAGATATTTTTAAGATATTTTAAATATTGTGTTAGATTTTAATTTTATAACAATAATTTAGACAGATATTGTAAATTTTTCAGGGAAAAAAAATGAAAGAGTTCGCACTTCTATTTTAAGTGGGCCTTTTTTATCCTTTATATCCCACCGGAGAAGAACAAGGAAAATATCAAATTTTAAAATATCATTTAAAATTTATAGTAAGTATAAAAAAATGATTAGTATCAAATATTTTTACGTATGAAATATCAAAAATACTCCTTTTTTTTTCAACTTCCTCCCTCTCCTCTCTCTTTAGTTCTTTGAGGAATGGCATTCCCTTCTCTCTCTCGTCTACCACCGGAGATCTGTGTGGCCCACCGTTGCTGGTTCATCTAGATGCAAAAGAAGTAGAGAGAAGGATGTTATAATTCTAATTTTGGCACACGTGTTGTTTTTGTGAAACAAAAAAAAAATAACTTCAACTGTAAATAACTGTCTCTCTTCCTCAACCGTGTGATGGTCACGGTTATAAATATTTTGGGTCCCTGAGCACACGACATAAGAAAAACACACACCATCTAAGATTGTTGGCAGTGCTCAGAAAATTTTTTCAAAAACAACAAAGTAAAATTTGTCCAAAACAGAGCATGAAAAAACAATAGCAGGAGGTAATATTCGATCCATTTTGCTTCCGCTTTTATGAGTTCAAATTGCCATGAATGTTGCAATTCTTTACTTTACATTTGGTATCCGAGCGTTTAAACATCTGCCTTGTGTTCAATTTTGAACGTTTTCTCTGTTTTTACGAGATTTTGGCTGTGACTGGAGATTTTTATTTTTCTCTGAAATTTCGATCACTGATGTAAGAAAACACTTGGATTAATGTTTTCTTAATGTTCTGTGATTAAAAACATGAAGTTTGGCCACCATTGATTGTCTGCAACGTTTAAGAAAAATGGCCGTGTGAAACCAATTTTGATCAATATGTATTTTTCATTATTTATGAGTTTTGAATTCATAAATCTTCATATTATTGATTTCTGAGCATTTTGCGATTTGAAACGGCTCAAAACGACGTCGAAATCGTCAAAAATCGTCGGATTTCCATTCGGGTTGCAACCGGGTCAAAAAGACCCGGCTGGAGGTTGAAGACGAGCCAAACGATATGTAGTTTTATTCAGCAAAAAATGACACGTCATTTTGGTGAGAAAGGAGTGCTGTCGTCCGCACAAAACGACATGTCGTTTAAGTAAACTCGGACTGCACTCATTAAGGGAAAAACGACACGTCGTTTTCCATTCTGAGGAAAACGACATGTCGTTTTAAGGGGCACAAAAAAAAATAAATCTAAAAAAAATCTAAAAAAAAATGGTTTTGGATATGCAAATAATTTTTGTAATAATTTTATGGGAAATTTATTTTGCATATTATGTGCCAAATATTTGTTTTATGTGCTAATTTATTATTATATGTATAATTTTGTTTTCATTATGCATATTATTAAGTTAATTATTTAGCACAAATTTAGATTTTGTTCATAATTGTTTGTATTGCTTATAGAATATGGAATATTACATGGATAATTTTTATAAACAAAATAAAATGTCTTAGTGATCCATATGATTTTGAATAATTAGAGTTTAGCCACAGCACCTCTAATTATGTAAAATTATATATTAATTAGTTTTTGATCACATTTAGTTAAAGGACATTTATTGCAGTTAGTTGTACTCAATATAATAAACTTTATCCCACATGAATTTTTATTATATTGGTATGACTAATTGGGATAAAGTATCAAATTATATTTTCTAATTTACCCACAGGTATTAGAAAAAAGAACATAATTTGATAGTTTTATCATACAATAAAATGAGTCTAATTGAATTAGAACTTTAGCCCACAGGCAAGTTTTATGTCATAGATTCATAATTTTTATGCATGATTTACATTGGTAAAGCATGATTTATGGCTATTAGTCTCAATATTTTGGATCATAAGCGTGTTTATTTTAATTATGCAGTCATACAACCTGTGAATTTCTCTGATATTCGATGTGATATCCCTGAGCTAAAAGGGGATAACTATAAGGTCTGGAAGGAGAGAATTCTCCTTCACTTGGGGTGGATGGACATTGATTATGCTATAAGGAAAGACGAGCCCGTAATTACTAAAACCAGTACTTAGGATGAGATTGCTCTTTATGAACGTTGGGAGCGATCTAATCGCCTTAGTGTCATGTTCATAAAGACCAAAATCTCTGCTGGTATACGTGGTTCCGTCGAACAGTATGACAAAGTCCGGGCATTACTGAAGGCTATTGATGAGCAGTTTGAAACTTCTAATAAAGCACTTGCCAACACCCTAATTATGAGGTTCTCGTCTTTGAGGCTCACCGGTGTGAGAGGTGTGCGTGAGCACATCATGCGCATGAGGGACATTGCGGCTCAATTGAAGACCCTTGAGGTTGAGATGTCTGATTCGTTCCTGGTACATTACATTTTGAACACTCTACCCTCTGAGTATGGTTCCTTTAAGATCTCCTACAATACACATAAGGACAAATGGTCAATTAATGAGCTATTGACCATGTGTGTTCAGGAGGAGGGAAGACTCATCATGGAAGAGGGAGGGAAAGTAAATTTGGCAACCCAGGATAAAAGGAAAAATCAGACCAAGCAAAAAGGGAAAGGCAAGGCTCCTGCCCAGCCGGAAATTAAGAAGGAGTTTAAGTGCTTCTTTTGTAAGAAGAAGGGGCACGTAAAGAAGGACTGCTCCAAATTCTGGGAATGGCTTGATAAGAAAGGTACTCAACTCTCATTTGTTTGTTATGAATCTAATATGGTTGATATTATTTATAACACATGGTGGATTGATTCTGGATCTACAATCCATGTTTCGAATACCTTGCAGGGTATGCGAAACCTAAGGAAGCCAGTGGGAAGTGAGCTAAGCATCTCTTCAGGAAACAAGATGCGCTCACATGTGGAAGCCATAGAAACATGCACCTTAGTTTTAAATAGTGGTTTTATTTTAGAATTGGATAAGACATTTTATGTTCCAAACTTTTCTAGGAACTTAATTTCTGTTTCCAGACTTGTACCTTTGGGATATTCCTTTACTTTTTCAGACAAATGTTTCAGTTTATTTTATAAATCTGATCTTGTTGGGAATGGTATTTTGTCTGATGGTCTTTTCTCAATTAATTTGCAAAATGAACCACATCATACTGCTATGCATGTTCAATCTGGCATTAAACGTTGTGTTATAAATGAGGATTCCTCTATGTTGTGGCATCGGAGATTGGGACATATCTTCATTGAGAGAATCAAGAGGTTAGTGAATGATGGAGTACTCAGTGCTTTGGATTTTACTGACTTTGAGACTTGTGTTGGTTGCATTAAGGGAAAGCTAACCAACAAGTCTAAGAAAGGTGCCAAGAGGAGTTCAGAAATATTAGAGATCATACATTCAGATATTTGTAGTCCAGACATAGACTCATATGGTCCGAGATATTTCATCTCTTTCATAGATGATTACTCACGGTACATGTATCTCTACTTGCTTCATATAAAGGACGAAGCATTAGATGCCTTTAAGGTTTTCAAGGCTGAAGTAGAGAAACAATGCGGCAAGCAAATTAAGATCGTGAGATCAGATAGAGGTGGAGAGTACTACGGTAGATACACTGAGTATGGACAAGCACCTGGTCCTTTTGCTAAGTTTCTTCAAGAACATGGGATCGTTGCCCAATACACTATGCCTGGTTCTCCAGACCAGAATGGTGTAGCTGAAAGAAGAAACCGAACATTAATGGACATGGTGCGAGTATGCAAAGTAACTCCAATCTTCCTAAATCCTTGTGGACTGAAGCTCTTAAGACGGCAGTGTATATATTAAACCGGGTTTCGACTAAGGCTGTCCCGAAGACGCCGTTTGAGTTATGGAAAGGTTGGAAACCGAGTTTGAGACATATACGCGTTTGGGGATGTCCGTCTGAAGTAAGAGTGTACAACCCACAAGAGAAGAAGCTAGATCCAAGGACCATTAATAGGTATTTCGTTGGATATGCCGAAAGGTCCAAAGGATATAGATTCTACTGTCCAACTCACAACACTAGATTTGTGGAATCAAGGAACGCCAAGTTTCTTGAGAATGACTTGATTAGTGGGAGCGATCAATTTCGAAACATAGTTTCTGAAAGAGATCATATTAAAGCTCAACCATCTACATCAGGTGATAGGTTGATTATTGTTCATAACACTCCTATAGTTCAACCGCGTGTTGTGCAACCGATCGTTGGAGTTCCACAAACTGCTGATAATAATCTAGAAGGTCAAGTTGCTCAAGAACCACCAGAAACAATTGAGCAACAAGTTGAACAACAGATTTCTCAGGAAAATGTTGAGTCAACATTAAGAAGATCTACTAGAGAAAGGAAATCGGTAATTTGAATGATTATATTGTGTATCTTCAAGAATCAGACTACAACATTAGAGCCAAAAATGATCCCAAAACATTTTCACAAGCCATGAGTTGCCAAGAATCAAAACTTTGGTACGATGCTATGAGGGATGAGATGGATTCTATGGCATCCAATGGAGTCTGGGATCTTGTCGAGTTGCCTAATGGTGCAAAAGCCATAGGGTGTAAATGGGTCTATAAAACGAAGAAAGACTCATTGGGCAACATCGAAAGATATAAGGCTAGACTCGTCGCCAAAGGATTCACTCAGAAGGAAGGAATTGACTACAAGGAGACTTTTTCTCCTGTATCTAAGAAAGATTCCCTCCGCATCATCTTGGCACTCGTTGCTCATTTTGACTTAGAGTTGCAACAAATGGATGTGAAAACAGCATTTCTCAATGGTGAACTAGAGGAGAAGGTTTATATGAAACAACCAGAAGGATTCTCCTCTAGCAGTGGTGAATAATTGGTATGTAAGCTTAAGAAATCCATATATGGATTGAAACAAGCCTCCCGTCAGTGGTATTTAAAATTCCATGACGTGATCTCTTCATTTGGATTCGTAGAGAACATCATGGATCAATGTATATACCAGAAAGTTAGTGAGAGTAAGATTTGTTTCCTTGTCCTTTATGTGGATGACATTTTACTTGCGACCAATGACAAGGGTATGCTACATGAGGTGAAACAATTCCTCTCTAAAAACTTTGACATGAAGGATATGGGTGATGCATCCTTCGTTATAGGCATTAAGATACATAGAGACAGATATAAAGGCACTTTGGGTCTGTCTCAAGAGACCTATATCAACAAAGTGTTGGAGAGATTTCGGATGAAAGGTTGTTCACCAAGTATAGCTCCCGTTGTGAAAGGTGACAGGTTCAATTTGAATCAGTGCCCTAGAAATGACCTTGAAAGAGAACAGATGCGCAACATTCCATATGCTTCAGCAGTTGGAAGCCTTATATATGCTCAGGTTTGCACAAGGCCTGACATTGCATTCGCTGTAGGAATGTTGGGCAGATATCAGAGTAATCCAGGATTAGACCACTAGAAGGCTGCAAAGAAAGTGATGAGGTACCTATAAGGAACCAAAGGCTACATGCTTATGTATAGACGAACTGACAACTTAGAGGTCATTGGTTACTCTGACTCTGACTTTGCTGGCTGCATTGATTCACGGAAATCAACTTTCGGATACATTTTCATGCTAGCTGGTGGAGCCATTTCATGGAGGAGTGCCAAGCAAACCTTGACTGCTACTTCCACTATGGAGGCAGAGTTCGTATCTTGTTTTGAGGCTACTTCACATGGTGTATGGATCAGGAGTTTCATTTCTGGGCTTAGAATTGTGGATTCTATCTCTAGGCCATTGAGAGTTTTCTGTGACAATTCAGCTGCTGTTTT
>CAMOHE010050429.1:0-25854 GCA_946598075.1 Artocarpus hirsutus | reverse complement strand
AAAAATGCTTGAAAAATAAACTCATACCTTAAAACAAATTCTTCCTTAAGCTCCTTCGAATTAGTCCAAAGAAATTACAATATTTTAATAAATAATAGCAGGGGAAAAATTTGAGAGGATGAATAAGGAGAAAGAAATGTGATAGGAAGAGAGAAAATGAGAGAGAAATCGAGAGAGAGAGAGAGAGAGAGAGAGAGAGAGTTTGTGAGAGGGAGAGGGAGAGACAAAACGTAAAAAAAATGAATTCATTTACACGTTACACGTTACACTCTCCTCATTAATCAAAATTTTCTGATTAATTGCAAGGCATAATTTGTGGGAATGGATGGAATTGAGGGAGAAAAAGTCAAAACTTTCAAGAACGGTTTGCGTTGCCATATTTTGCCTTTGTAAAACGGGAAAACTTATCCATTAATTCAAATTAATCAAAAGTCAATTGCTTCATTACCAAAATTAAACAAATCATCCCATAATTATGTTAATTATTCAAAATAAATTATCCTTATCAAAAATTCAACCTTATCACAATTTTTTGTGAAATTTTCTGCTGACTGCTTGTCAGCTGTCATTGGCCTGCCGATCTCTATCTTCGGCCTGCCGATCTCTAAAGTCCGGCCTACTGATGATATACCATCGGCTTGCCGTTCTGAGGAAATCATTTCGGCCTGCCGAACTGAATGGTCCGGCCTGCCGATCTGCCTTGACACTCAAAAATCATTCATAACATTTAATTATCAATAAAAATATGATTAAACATATAACATTAATGACATGAACATTTGAGCACATCAATTCCACATGAGCGTCACCTGTCATAACACTTAGAATAAAATGGTTAGCACCATCTATCATATATCATAACACATATCATAAATATAACATTTAACGTCGTCATTTTCATAACATTATCCGCTACATAAAATTAGGCGGGCGTTACAGAAACTTTCTTTTTTTTAGCCTTTGAAAGGTTTTATAACAAATTTCATAAGTGCTATCTAACATGAATCAAAATTCTAATAAGATGAAGTCACAATACGCAAAAATTAATAAATATGACAATCCAACAATTATGCACTTCTTTAGCATGGATGCATGAAACACGTTATGTACCGATGCCATTTCAAGAGGTAAAGCTAATTTGTAAGCCACACTGCCTATTCTTTCCAAAATTTCAAATGGTCTAATATACCTTGGGCCGAGTTTTCCTTTCTTCCCAAATCTTATTATTCCTTTCATTGGTGTTACCTTCAAGAAGACCAAATCCCCTACCTGGGACTCTAGGGGTCTTTGTCGCCAATCAGCATAACTCTTCTAACAACTAAAAGCAGTTTCCATTCGTTGACAGATTAGTTTCACATCCTCTGTTGTCCTTTGTACGAAATCTATAGTCGATAGCGCTTTTTCTTTGGTTTCATACCAATGCAGAGGCGATCTACATCTTCTCCCATAGAGAGCTTCATAGGGAGCCATTCCTATGAAGGTCTGATAACTGTTATTGTAAGCAAATTTGATCAATAAAAGCTTTTTATCCCATCCTCCTTTGAAATCTAACACACAAGCTCTTAGCATATCCTTTAGAGTTTGAATGGTCCTTTCAGATTGACCATCCGTTTCAGGGTAGAAGGCTAAACTAAAGGTCAACTTCGTTCCCATTGCTTATTGAACGCTCCTCCAAAACTTGGAAGTGAACCAGCCATCATGGTCAGAAATAATGGATTTGAAACTCCATGGTATCTAGCTATTTGGGCAACTACACTTCAGCTAATCGTTCTACAGAACTGCTAAGTTTAGTGGGTAAAAAGTGTGCCGATTTGGTCAATCTGTCCACAATTACCCATATATCATCGTTTCTCCCTTAGTTTTGGGTAGCCCAATCACCAGATCTATAGTTATCTGGTCCCATTTTCATTCTAAAATTTTAATCTTTTGTAGTTCGCTTACTGGTCGTTGATGTTCAGCCTTCACTTTTTGACACTTGAGACATTTACTAGCAAATTTTGCAACGTCATTCCTCATTTTGTGCCACCAATAATGCTCTTTCAAATCTTGGTACATTTTGGTAGCTCTTGAATGAGTAGCATATGGTGCTGAATGAGCCTCCTCCAATATCTACCTCTTTAACTCTTCATTATTAGGAATGCATAATTTGCCTTTATAACGGAGCATGCCATCTTCCAAGATGCTAAACTTTGCTTCTTTGTTCTCGAGGGCCTCATTCTTATATTTGAGCAATGATGGATCTACTTCTTATCACTCCTTCAGATTCTCCAAGAAAACTGGTTGGAATGATAGATTGGCTAGTCCTCTCGTGATTATCTCTATTCTCGCTTCTATCAAGTCTCTTTAGAGAGATTCTGGTATCAACTTCACCATTACAAGTGAGGATATTGTTCTACGACTGAGTGCATTACCTACTTGGTTAGCCTTTCTAGGGTGATATAAAATTTCATAGTCATAATCCTTAATTAACTCGAGCCATCTTCATTGTCTCATATTGAGCTCCTTTTGTGTGAAAATGTACCTCAGACTCTGGTGGTTAGTATAGCATTTAGCTCCATATAAATTGTGGTGCCAAATCTTCAGTGTAAATATGACCGCCGCTAATTCTAAGTCATGCGTCAGATAGTTCCTTTCATGATCTTTTAGTTGCCGAGATGCATATGAAATCACTTTTCCATTTTGCATAAGTACGACTTCGAAGCCCCTTTTTGATGCACCTCTATAGATTACGAAATTTCCTAGGTCTGGATAAGGTTTGGTCAGTACCGGTGCACTTTTGAGTCACACTTCTTGGTCCATTCGTACTTTGTTGCTTTTCGTGTATGAGCCATAAGCGGTGTTGCAAGTATGGAGAATCTCTTGACAAAACATCGGTAATAGCCTGCTAAACTGAGGAAACTCCTGATTTTGATAACACTTTTTGGTGTAGGCCACTTAATTACTGCTTCAACTTTGGAAGGATCGACAATTACTCCATCTCGTGACACCACATGTCCTAGAAAATGAACTTTTTCTCACCAAAATTCACATTTTGATAATTTGGCATACAACTGATGCTTTCTTAACAATTGTAGTGCAATCCTTAAGTGTTTATCATGCTCCTCTAGTGTTCTTAAATAAATGAGGATATTGTCAAGGAAAACGATAAAAAATTTATCGAGGTAATCATTGAAAATCCAATTCATAAGATCCATAAAGGTTGCAAGGGCCTTGGTCAATCCGAATGGCATAACGCACAATTCATAATGTCCATAACGAGTTCGAAACACTGTCTTTGGCAGTCCTCTTCCTTAACTCGAAGTTGATGGTATCTAGAGTGTAGGTCAATTTTTGAAAATACAGACGCTCCTTTTAATTGATCAAATAAGTCGCCAATCCTTGGAAGTGGATACTTGTTTTTAATCATGATCTTATTCAATTCCTGATAATCAATGCACATCTGTAAGGTTCCATCTTTCTTCTTGACGAATAAAACAAATGCTCCCCATAGGGAATGGCTCGGTCAGATAAACCCTTTGTCCAATAATTCTTGCAATTGCATCTGAAGCTCTTTGAGTTCTCCTGGAGCCATATGATAAGGTGCCTTTGAAATCGAAGCCATACTCGACGTCAATTCAATCTTGAACAAAATCTCTCATTCGAAAACATGTCGACGAATTCCTTTACTATAGGGACATTCTTTGGTCCTAACTGAGCTTCTTACTCTTTGTTTACTAAATTCATAAGCTAACTGGTGCATCCAGTCTCCAACATCTTCCTTGTTTTCAATGCCAAGATTAGCACCTTTGGAACCTTCGGAATTTTCCCTGAATACGTGAACCTCTCACTTCTGGAAGGTCGAAATGTAACCCTGTGATGTTGGTAGTTAATCTTGGTAGTGTATTTTCCCAACAAAACCATTCCTAAGATAACGTCATAATCTTGTATATCAATTATTATTAGATCAATATACAATTCCCTTCCACAAATGATGACGGGTACATGACATAGCTAATAATCAGAACTTAATACCTCCCTAGAGGGAAGTGCAATTCTAAAAGTCTGTTTTATCCTATCCCCTTCATTTCCTATCCGTTTAGCAAACTTAAATGACACGAATGAATGTGTTGCTCTAGAATCAAATAAAACATAAGCATAAGTGTTGGCAATAAAAAGCTGACCTGTCACCACTATTGAAGTTCCCACATCATCCTCTTTCTTAGTGTAGGCATAAATCCATCCACTAGGTTCTGGAGCTTCCAGACGTCCTTGACTGATGCTAAGGCCTTAATCTATGCTTGGATTGCATGAAGTTGGGTTCCTTAGGGCCTTTGCTAACTCTGATTATTCTAATTTTGGGGATTGGAAAAACAATTTCTAGCGTAGTGTCCTTCTTTACCGTAGATGAAACACTTATTAGTGCCAGCTTTGCACTCTTCCGCATGCCTCTTCTCTCATTGACCATAGAGAGGTTCATTATTTCCTCCATCATTGATCCTCTTCTAGGGTTGTCCCTTCTGATTCTTTGGATTATTCACGTTCTATTTCCTCTTATTTTTGGTGCTGCGGTTGCGTCCAGTTGAGTGACTCTATGACTGCCTCTGACTCTGGAGGCTTCCTTGTCCTTTTGCTTGTAAGGCTTGACTCTATTTAGCTAAAGCTTTTTCCTCCTTTTGAATTATAAAAATTCTTACTATCTCCTCCTTATCATAGGCAATTCTAAACTCAACTCTAGTAGCCCGTTCGATGCAATCCTCCACATCCTTAGGGGCTTGCCCTCCACTATCAACTATAAGGGCAATGTCAATTCAACGCATATGCATTAATCTTCTTATCCACTCTTGATCAGTAGGTACCAGTTCGGGGCAAAGACATACTAATTGATTGAATCTCTTCATAGCATCGACAACTGACATATTTCCTTGTCAGAAGTTGTTAAATTCTTCTTGCTGTGCTGCCATTGTTTCCACATTAAAGTAAGCCCTTCCAAACTCTTCCATGAAATCTGGCCATGACATTTTGTCTATATTCCTTCTTCGTTCAACTGACTCCCACCATCTCCTGGCATCCTTAGTGAGAGAAAATGAGGCACATAAGACTTTCTCGTGATCACTGAGTCCCATGAATTTTAGAACCCTCTCTATGCTAATCATCAGCTTCCAGTGGGTCTGTAGATCTGTCAAATTCTTGGGCCTTCATCTGTTGGAATCTTTCATAAAATTCAAAAGCAGATACTACTGGAGCAGCTAGAGCAGCTGGTTCTGCTTGTTGAAGTGGTGGTATGAGATTTGCACGTACCGGTGGTATAGGATTCTAGTTAGCTAATTGCTCTCTTAATTCTTGCATTTCTAGCTCCTTGGCCCAAAGTTTCTGTTGCAATTCTGTGATCATGACCATCAGGTCCGGGTTCGCAAGTCCTCTGTGTACATTAGCCATCAATAATAAATTTTTTTACAGGCCTACCATACAATTTCGTTATTATGTCAACATATATGATTAACTTAATAGTATTTAAATTTTTTTTCAAGTAATATAAATACATGCAAACATGATCATTAATACAAACTTAATATCTCATCTCATACATTTCATTTCATTAACTTTTTCCTTTTTCTTTTACATTCTTCATTCCCAATACATTACGTAAGTGACTAACATACATACTTACTTTCCTTTCTTACATAAACTATTCATATAATTCCCGGGAGCAGTAATCTCTTCTGGCTAACATGTACACTATCATTGAGAAAGACACCACTTATCGGGGGTACACTCATACACAAGAGCAATAAGGCCAAAGTTGTACTAGTTACACATCTACATACATCCTAATACATAAAAGCCTCCATAGGTCCATTTTCTTTCTAATCTGACTCTACTCCTGACATATCGCTATTTTCAGGATCCTCCTTGAGGTCCACCTCCTCTTTTTCACTAGAATCAATAGACTCATCGTCACTAGCAATTTTAGGTTTAGGAGGTACTAGAATGAATTCAAGCTCATCATCATCTTCATCATCATCATTACCATCATCATCTTCATCATCTTCCATTTCCACTAGGGGATCCTCTAAAGGCGTGGCCACATTTTGCACAGCATGTAATACCTCCATAATAAAATCATTGAGGCTAAAGAAATCTCTTGGGTACTGTATCTGATGCTGCATTGCATTAGGAAGGTCTCCCTATATAAGATCACAAATTCATCGCAATGGTATTTCCAGCGGGATCAATGGTATCATAGTCTGACAAAACCTCATTATAAAATGCTCCATCGACTCACCTATATACCTACCCCAGATTGGTTCTATACGTACATAGAATCGATGACGCCAATCCGCCCACATATGAGGATTAACCTAAACTGGTATAGGGTTAGCGGGTGGTAACGAAGCGAATGCTTCAGAGATTTGCATTTTAAATTCTTCCCAGTCATGTTGCCGCTCTTCTAGCCTGAGCCCTATCCACCATTCTAGTGCTTCCCCTACTAGTCGTCTCGAGGCTAATGGAACCTGTAAATGCGGTGGGGTATGGCAAGTCTTGAAAATCACTTCCATCTCATGTAACCACTCCGTCAAGGCCAATGGTCATCGACTGCCAAAGTAGCACGGAGGTATCATCTCCTGAAAAGTAATGCTTGCTCTTTGGTCCGCCTCCACGTCATGATTATTATGCGGCTCCTCCATATACAATATTTATTATTTTAATTAGAATCACATTCTTACATAGAATCATAATTCAATATTCCTACATTAAAAAGTAAACTATCACTACAAGAAATTTTTTATTACACGACCTTTATTTAACGACCGTTTCCTAAAAACCATTGTGGTAAGGCCAAAAAAAGGCTGAGAGTTACGCCTGTGAAAACAAAGACCGTTGTGGAATAGGTGAGCAACCAGGACGGTTTTTTAAAAAACCATCGTGGTAGCTACAAATATATTCTATGACAGTTTTTTAATAAAACCGTCGTGGTAGCATACTTAAAACCCCTTTTCCCCACATCGACATTCAGACAAAATTCAAAAACTCACTTCTCAAATACAAGCATAGACCTGTCCGAATCAACTACCGCCGTCCCTCTCTGCCTCCACACTCCTTAATCTCAACCCAAATTGTAAGTTTTTATTAGAAATTGATAAATTGTTGTTGATTGTGTTGTATAATTAATCCAAAATTGATAAATAGTTGCTTTTTTGGTTGTTTATTCCATGAAATTTGTATTGTGGATCATAGGTATGATTTCTTTATTTTATAATGAGTATGTGTAAGTTGTTTTATGTGTAACTTCTTTATTTTTTGTTTTATGATTAATTAATATATATAGGTGGGTTTGCATATGAATTGTGAAATTAATTTTAATTGAATATTTGCTATTTATTATTTCGATATAGGAATTGCAAAATGGATAGGAAATGGATGTGGGATTTTTGATTGTCTAGAGAATATGTGAATGGTGTCGAAGAGTTCTTGGATTTTGCCAAAAGTCATGCCAATGGTAATAAAATTTGATGTCCTTGTGTTCAATGTGGAAACCATAGATTACATCCAATTCCAATTGTTAGAGGACATTTATTTCGAAATGAAATTATAAGTAGTTATCAAACTTGGCATTTTCATGGCGAGTCTAATTTCAATCCAACTTTACTAAGTAAAAAAAAGTAAGCTATTGTCGTGGATAATATGGATGATTAAGACAATATGGTTGACATGGTCAATGATTTAGAAGAACACTTTGTACACCGTCCGGATTATTTGAGACAATAATGAATAATGTAGAGACACCCGTGTATGAGGGGTGTATTAATTTCACTAAATTGTCTGCTTTAGTTGGATTATGGAATTTGAAAATGTCAGGTGGGTGGTCAAATTCTAGTTTTACAAAGCTGTTGGAATTTTTAAGATGGCTTCTACCAAAGGGTAATAATTTACCAACTAGTATGTATGAGGCTAAGAAGACTTTGAGCACTTTGGGAATAGATTATGAGAACATTCATGCTTGTGCAAATGATTGTGTTCTCTATAAGAATGAGTATGAGGATGAGAATTATTGTCCAGTTTGTCAACAAGCAAGGTGGAAGAAAAGAAAGGAGCCAAACGAAAGTGTTATGGTAAATTCCATCGATACCATGTTTGAGGTGTTTATTCGAAAACACATAGAACATGCCAAGAATTTGACATGGCATCATGACAAACGGGCGGATGATGGTATGCTTAGACACCTAGCGGATTCACCACAATGGAAGACTTTTGAAGTCGATCATCTCAACTTTAGTGCGGATCCAAGAAACATCCATTTCGCTTTGTCGACGGATGGAATGAACCCACATGGTAACATAAGTAATAGGCATAGCACTTGGCCCGTAATTCTTGTTAACTATAATCTCCCTTTAAAGATGTGCATGAAGCAAAAGCTTTTAATGTTGTCTCTATTGATTTCAGGTCCTCACCAACCAGACAATGACATTGATGTATACTTGGCACCGTTAATCGATGACCTAAAAAATTTGTGGGAAAATAGAGTTGAAGTTAGAGATGCTTACTGAAAAGAGACGTTCACACTCCGTGCAATGTTAATACAGACAATTAACGACTTCCCCGCATATGGCAATTTATCTGGTTATTTGGTGAAGAGTTTTACTGGTTGTCCTATTTGCATGATAGAAACATCTCACAAACGATTGAAGAATGGAAAAAAAAACTGTTTTTCTTGGTCCTAGAAGATGGTTGCTAAGAGATCACCGCTATTGCAAATAGAAGAAAGCCTTTGATGGCAACAGCGAAGAAAAAGACTCTCCTCACCCTTTGATAGGTGAACAAATATTTGAAATTGTAAAAGATATAAGAGTCGTATTCGGTAAGAGAAAGTGAGGTAACAATGAGCCGCCAAATGATGGACCATGAAAAAAAAGATCAATCTTCTTTGATCATCCCTACTGGAAGACACTTTTTTTTGTCATTGCTTGGATGTTATGCATATTGAGAAAAATGTTTATGAATCTATAGTCGGCACGTTGCTTGACATTCTGGGCAAGACTAAGGATGGTGAGAAAGCTCGGTTGGATCTCATGGAAATAGAGATTAAGCCTAATTTGTTTCCCTAGAAAAGAAGGAACCATACTTACTTACCTCTGGCAAAGCACATGTTATCCAGAATGAAAAAGAGAAAGCTCTGTGAATGGCTTGCTTCATTAAAAGTGCCAGACAGGTATTCTTCGAACTTCAAAAAGTTAGTGTCAGTGAAGGATTTGAAACTTATTGGCATGAAAACACACGATTGTCATGTGTTGATGTAGCAATTACTACCACTTGCTTTGCAGGAAATTCTAACAAAGGATGTGAGATTTGCAATTTCCAAGTTGTGCTCGTTCTTTAATTCAATATGCTCGAATGTCATTGATCCACTTGTGCTAGATTCACTGCAATCGAAGTTGGTGCAAATGTTATGCATGCTTGAAAAGTATTTTCCACTGGCATTTTTTGACATCATCATTCATTCAACGGTGCACTTAGAACGTGAAATTAAGTTATACGAACCGGTGTATTTGAGATAGATGTACCCATTTGAAAGATATAAGAAGGTTTTGAAGGGCTATTTGAAGAATCGAAATAGGCCAGAGGGATGTATTATAGAAAGTTACATAGTTAAGGAATTGGTTGAATTTTGCTCCAAGTACCTATCTAATGCGGACACAATTGGGGTGCCAAAGACTATAAACATTGAGGCTAGGGGACTATCTATGGGCAATCCTTCATCAGTAAATCAAGAGGAGTGAGAGTAAACTTGTCTTTGTGTCTTACACAATGTTAATGAAGTGGAGCCTTTAATTAAGGTGTACATGAACAAATTAAAAAAAGCATACCCAAAAAGAGCAAGAAATGAGAAGTGGTTGCAAGATGAACATAACCAGACCTTTCGGTTGTGGATTAGAGCACACATATATGGCAAGTGCTCCACATCACAAGATGGAGGCATGTTACAAGAGTTGAAGAACCTAGCTAGAGGACCGTTGTCGGAAGTTACAAGGTATATGTCATATTCCATAAATGGTTACACTTTCCACACTCGCGAAAGAGATGAGAAGCATCCGGTGCAAAATAGCGGTGTGACTCTCCATGCTGAGGCTATGCATATTGCCTCTGCCAAGGATAAGAATTCGGTATATGGGACCATGAACTACTTTGGTTTGATTGAAGATATTTGAGAACTTGATTATGGGGGATTATGCATAGCACTTTTTAAGTGCAAGTGGGTCGACAATAACTATGTTAAGAATGACGATGACGGCATCACGGTGATTAACTTTAGAAGATTGGGATACAGGAATGATCTCTTCATTATGGCATCACAAGCAATCCAAGTTTTTTATACTATAGATCCCTAAGACATGGAGTTGTCTCTAGTCGTCTTGACAAAGCCAAGAATAGTTATCGATGGTGAAGAAGTTGATGAGGATTGTGCAGACATCCCTTCATTCACAAAGGGATTGCCACTGGTTGAAGAGATAGATAATTTTGAAGATGATGTTTCGCACTTGCTTCGTGAAGATGTGGAATGGATATGTATTGAGGAACTAATGAAAAAAAAAAGATAAAAGGATGAGCATCAATAATTTGTATATATGTTAATTTACTTGTAACATTTTTCTTTAATTTATTTCATTTTTCAATCTTTTTTTAGGGTTTTTGTATATCTATCTATAGTTAAATTTGTGGTGAAAACGGAGATAAAGTATACATTCTGGGCCATTGGATGCTTAACACATGAGCTGGCCACCCTGGGCAACAAAGAATATTATATGTATAAGAAATATTTAAGACAATTTTTTACGATGGTTTTCTAAAAAACTGTTGTGGAAAGCTTCTCACAACATTAAGAATGCTATGAAAAGCAAATTTTCCACGACAGTTTTTGGGAAAACCATCGTGGAAGAAAATCTTCCATGACGGTTTTTGCAAAAACCGTCACGAAAAACAATCTTCCATGACGGTTTTTGCAAAAACCATCATGGAAGATTAGTCTTCCACGACGGTTTTGACAAAAACCATCATGGAAGATGAGGAAGATTAGTCTTCCATGACGGTTTTGACAAAAACCGTCATGGAAGATGCTCACTTCCCCCCTTTTAATTTTTAAAATTCATGCCTCCCCTACCCATAATTATATGCGCACCCTCTCTTTTATTTATTCCTCACTCTCTCTCTCAAATCCCTCTTTCTCTCTCTCTAAAATCCCTCGCCCCCTCTATCTACAATCCTTGCTCCCTTTGCCGCCATCACCTCCACCGCGCCGCCATTGCCTCGTAGCCAACAAGCTCCCCCTTCCTCTCTCTCCTCTTCCTCCTCCTTCTCTCTCTCCTCTTCCCCCCTCGCCCCACCCACCACCCTCCCCCCCTACCCACCCGCCCTCGCTCCCTTGCCCCCACCCCCCTTGGCCTCACCTACCTCGCCCCTTTCCCCAACACCAACCACCCCTCCCCCACCCCCTCCCCCCTTGGCTCCACACCCTTGCCCTCACCCCCTTCGCCCTTCGCCCCAGCACTAGCCCCCCCTCACCCACCCCCTCGCCCCCTCCCCCACCAACCACTCGCCCCCTTGCCCCTCAGTCCCTGGCCCCCTCACCCCCTCGGCCCTACCCCCCTCGGCCTCACCTCCCTCGCCCCTCGCCTATGACACCCGTTATTTTCCTAACAAGTATTAAGGTAATTATATTAAATTTTTGGTGTGTCAATCAAAAATTTGTTTCATTTAAAATCTATTTTACAATATTTATTTCTACTTATTTTTAGAATTTTTAAAAATTTTCTATACTTATTTAGTATATTTACTAAAACGTCATGGTAGACCATCATTTATTGTCCTTCATGTGTAATGGTTAAAAAAAAATAAATAAATAAAAGAGAAGATGTATCAAACAAGTCATATACCTTGGTTCCCCACAAAGGTCTTATTCTTTTTCTTTTCTTTCTTTTTTTGAGTGTCCCAATAAGACTATTCACTCATATGTCCAAAGCCACCGACTCCTAAAACATATCAGACAACTTATTTTTCTTCACATTTCACACCACATACCCTTTCTCTCCCCCTTTCTATTTCATTTGTTTCCTTCACTTTCTCAATTTGATCAAAAAGTTCCATCTCAACTCAAGATCTCTTTCTTCAAGCAAAAAGTCAACCCTAATAACAATTTCTCAAGGAAACAAGGTAGAGTTTCTAACCAAAAACCTAAATTCTTCTCTACCATCCATTTATTCTAAATTTTTATGTTTAAATTATATAATTGTTCTTTATTTCGTGATCTAGGTTTGTGCTTTTGTGTGTATGCAAATTAAATTGTGTTTGTTTTGAGTTTAAACAATTTCCTATCTAGATCACATTTTTGTAAAGTGCTGTAAAAGTCAATGTTTGAGAATTTTAAACATGTTTTATGCTTAAAAGTTTGGGGAAAGAGATTTACATGTTTTATTGGTATGATAATCTATGGTTTCTTTGTATTTTTCATGCTCTAGGATTTGTTAAAACAAGTCAGATGGGCTTTGAAGCTCAAAATCTTTAAAAACAGAAAACTAGAGTTTTCTAGATTTTGCCTCAATTAGCAGGCAGGACTCTACCAATCGACAGATCGAGCTTAATCGACAAGCTGATTGGATTGTCTAAATTTATATATTTTTCATCGTTTTGTGTTGCAAAATGTTTCAAAGATTTCATATAAATGATTATGGCACACTAATAAAAATAGTAGAATAGATGGTAATCGGTGTGACTATATATTAGGAATTGAGTTAAAGTATAGTAATTTAATGCATTGTAGGATAACAATGTACTTGGAGCTTACGTGGTGAGTTTGATATCATGAGCTGGAAGATATTAGCATAGTATTCACTAAGAGGTAGGGATTCTATTACTCATCTTTTGTGAGGTTTTGATAAATTAAAATTTGTTGTTTTATGTTGCAAGATATGTATATACTATTTTGAAGGTATATGATTATATCTATAACATGATGATGTGGAACTCGCCCTGTATTGTACAACGAGAAACATAATGATGTGACACATGTTATAAATTGGAAAGCATGATTAGGAAGACTGAACTCTATAAACAACGGATGAATATAAAGAAATGGTGAGACGTGAAGAGGGCGGCGGTTTCGTCCTTGGGCACGAATACCCTAAAAGTTAAAATAGGGAGAAGGTGATGACGCTTCCTTGGGTCGAAAGTCCCATAACACATTGTACAAGAATCAACTTGGTGAGGACTCGGGGCTTGATGTCCCCTCACTAGAACACCCTTGGAATGTTTAGAGGGTGATCAAGTACTCCCATTTGGGTTTCGTTGAGTTGAGTGATATGAAATTCTATTGCACAGTGGGTACAGATGAGCATAATTGAATTCTAAATTATTATGTATATATATATATATGTATGAAACTTGGTAAGAATGATCATGAGATATCCATTGGAATTGAATATGACAAAATTGATGAATAATGATGAGAACTAACTAACCATGTATGTCTTAATGTGGTAAGGATAAAAACCTAAAGGTGAGTAATGGTTTTCCCTACTGAGCATGTTGTTGCTCATTCCTTTTTTATTTTCATCTTTTCAGGACTCACTAAGTGTGAGGTGGTTACAAGAAAAATAGTTGAGGAAGCTATGTAGCTATATTACATTGGGATTGCTTCAATTGTTAAGAATGTTCTTCATGATAATATAAGCATCGATTGTTACTTTCTGTGACTGTATTAAGATGTGTTGAAGGTTGAAATGATGATGACAGTTTTATAATATTTAATTTAAGGTGCTATATTAAACTATGGTTTAATTGATTACATTTTTATTTTGTTTTAAGAGTTTTCATTTAAGTCCTAGGCAATCTTATTTTTAAAGTTTTATTTTTATTTCTGATTTTTATTTTAATTCATTAAAAACTGTTAACCCCCATATAGGGGCATTACAGAATTTTTAATATCAGAGCTTAGGTTTGGTTAACCTAGGGAGTGTAGCACCACTTTAAAAATTTGTTTTTGAGATAGTTTAAAGTTGAATTTTTATTGTCATCATCGAAATGAACCTTCAAGTTGATATAGACAGTCCAGAAGGATGTAAAATTGAAAGACTCTAGAATGAAAATATTAACGGTTGTGTAAGTACGACAATTACATAGGAGGAAAGTATTAATAGTTATGAGGGAATGATAAATATATGGAATGGGTTTATACGTGGAAATGCTTATCAAAGATTTGTATAATACTAGGATCTATAAGCTTATCTAATTTGTGTAGAAAGATGAGAAATGTGTGCAGATATGAGGATTTAAAAGCCTTTTTCTCATGAAAAATAATAAAAAAATATAAGGCTTTATTTGTTGATTTCAAAGTTTGGCATAGATGTGTCAAATTTTTTGCAAGTGATTTAGACCTAGTAGTGGTTATGTGTGGACTAGGTAGAGTACATAAGTGTCAATAACTTTTCTTGAAAGTTTTATTTACTTGAGAAATATGAGATAAGTAAGGAATCCATGGTATTGAATCTTGAGTGAGATAAACGTTAGATTTTTGGCCTGTTGAGATTGTGTCAAGGCAAGAATGCATGAATTTCAAGGTTGAAATATTTTGTTGCGTACATTGTATTTAAGTGTATTAATGAATTTTTATGAATAGATGCAATGTGAAAATGACTAGTAGGAATTTCCTTAGGTAAATTATAATATTTAGGGCACCAGTGATGATTTTGGATCTTTATAATGAAGGGTTTAATCTTTAAATGCTTAAATATAAATCTCTTGGTCACTTGAGATTTTGTTATATGAGAAAATTTAAGATTATATAAGTAGGATTGTAAGGATAATAGATGTCCTTAAGTAATAACGTTAATGGTCCTTGCTCTTTAATATGGTCTATGTTGGAAAATGTGAATTTGGTCACATTCTAAACCTTTGGTAGTAATGATGATGAATCCATTCATGGATGTTAAGTATTAAGGATAACATATGGGTGTATGCATTGTTCAATAAGGCTTTGATTAAAACAAATTATTTGAGTTACTAGAGGATTATGTTGTTATGAAATGATTTGAATACCATTCAAGAAGATCCCTGATTGTTGTGAAATTAGACTTGTTGTTCATAGTTATTTTTATTTTTAGTGAACTTTGAAATGGGCTTAAGATCTGTACAAATTAGTTTTCAATTTTATGTTTGTTATTTAACTCGTTCTAAATGTGTCAAGGCCTAATACAACCTGACCCATTTCAACCTCGAACATTTGGGCCTAGTCCAAATCCTGAATCAGATTGACTCACACTGTCTCTCTCATGTGGCCTTTATACGTGTCATCTATCATGGTTTAATCATTGTTTACATATACGTCTACTATGCATGGGAGCTTATTTCTCTAAGCTCACACTCTCTCTCTTAATTTGTTATTTTCTTTCTAAATCACAAATCTTCTTCTTTCTCTCTAGAACTTCTTCTTTCTCTCTAAAAGAAAAAGGAATTTTAGGATTCTATAATTTATTGTCTCAATTTTTCCTTTCTATTTACTCCTCTTTCATCTCATCATAGACCCAAAGTACCAACACTTAAGAAAGTATTTCCCATCACTCTCCCAAAAGATTCTTCGAAAGAAATACAAGGCTAGGATCACTCGGTTGTGGATTCTTATTCATTTTGGCATTCCTTGTGATTTGAGAATGTTGATAGAGGGGAAGGTCCGTCTGAGTGACTTCAGTCAAGATGTCGGTTTACTAGGAACGGGTACTAGTCGTAATGTAATAAAAAGAAGAGCTCGTGCTATCGCTGTAACGTGTAATAAATGTGGAAGACAAAATTGTAACGGTAAATGTACTTCACCTGGTTATATGTCTGCGAATAGAGAAGATAAAATAAGGTTTTGCAGGGATGGACTTTTAGAGGAGAACTTGGATAGCATCCATCCTCTTCTTCATGGTCACCCTAGTGGCTATGTTCAGGGAGCTATTTTTAAACTCTAGCCTAAATTCCATGTAGAAAGACAACGTCTTAGGAATATGGTATTTCTAGATCCTACTTCTTAAGCCATAAGAAAACTAGATGGGGAATAAGTCATCGCTCTATAAAGGTTTAGTCTTTGCTTATTTGAAACGGTTTCAGTTGATGTTCAACAGTTTGTGTTTTTCTTTTACTCAGAATATTTGCCTTTGTGATTGAAATAATTGTGATTATTACATTGACACAGTAAGTGTTAGTATCTCATTTAATTTATGATTTTCTTAAAAAAATATATATAATAAAATATATTATCTTATTAGACACGTCACATACGGTACTGTAACATGTTTGAATTTTGAAAACTTATCTAGATGTTTCAAGATTTGTGTGTCAAAAATTTCAAAAGTTCTATAGTATTTGTCGATTGTAAGGATTTTCTAAATTCGGTATGCATTTGTCAGAAGGTCTATAGTTATCTCAAGAGTGCCTTTTGTTAAATTATTCTCAATTATCAAAAGTTATACAATTAGAGTCTAATCTTTTTCAGAAAGTAAATTAGATTTTCCATAAACTATCAATCGCTTTTTCTTGTTTTCTTATTTGTACAAGATTTTGTTTAAATCTTTGGATTACCTTTTCATTACCTACTCGTTTGTCTTTTTAGTCCTTTTACGTATTCTTCATTCTTAAAACCTCAAATAGAACCCCAAGTTTAAATGGAGCAAACATAAAGCAATCACTTATATAAACTAAATATGTCTATCTCCCAGTCTACCAAGAAAATAAAGAATGTTTGTTTCTTTTGTGGTTCTAGCCCTGGAAAAGATAAAGTTTATCTAGAAGCTGTAAGACACTTAGGACAAGCCTTAGTATGCAGGAAAATTAACCTGACTTACAGGGGTGGTAGTTTAGGATTGATGGGCAATGTAGCAACAGCGGCTAAGTCTGGCAGTGTTGAAGTCCTAGGGATTATTGCTCGTCTCCTAGCTAAAGGGAGCTTTTGTGGAAAAACAATAGGTAAGGAGAAAAGAGTTTTGGATACCCCTGAACGTCATAAAGTTATGATTGATAATTCTGATGCTTTTATAGCATTACCTGGTGGTCTAGGTACCCTTGAGGAAATATTCGTGGTTGCTAGTAGGCATTTATTAGGCTTTCATTCCAAACCTTTGAGACTTTTAAATGTAAATGGTTTTTATGATTGTCTTTTAAAATTTTTAGATTATGCTGTGGAGGAAAACTTTATTGTGGAATCGGGAAGACAAATATTTGTTACTGCTTCAACCATTGAGGAATTGTTAGATAAGATGCAAATCATCCATCTAGAGTCCGACACTGCAACATCCAAGCTTAAATGGGAGAAGGAAAGCCAAAAGCAACCATTTGATTTGAATCTTAGTTTGTAATCTTTTGGTTTTATCCATGGCATGTAGGCATGTGTCTGTATTTCGAGTGTCATGAATAATCGTTTACCTTGTATTTTGTATTTCTTGTGGTATGCCGTTGTTAAAAATTTTAGATTCATTGAGCCTAATGCTGGGATGGCTAGATACGGAGTACTTGATGCTCTCGAAACACATCCTACTTAAGGTCCGATCTTTTGTTTATTGATGCTTTTGTATTCTCTAAGCATGCATGATATGGATAGCTAGATATACGGAGTGCCTTGTACTCTCGAAACATATCCGTATCATGTTTGTAATCTGTAGCATTCTGTAAATATTATGTGGAAGTACCAAAGTCAGTTATGGGGATATTTCGTAGGCAATATGAGTATATTATCTGGGTTGAATGTTTGTGACATGAGGATCCTGTTTAATGAAGAATCTATCAGGTTTGTCGACAACTACAAGATTCCGTCTAATATCTCTATGAATAAGTTTAATGTATGGTTTTGAATAGAAGTTTTTGTGTTATATGTTTCATGATTATGTTTTGGTTTATTAGTTGAAATAGGAAATCAACTATCTTGGACTTTTCCTTACTCATAAAGGAAAAGGAACCCAAAAATAAAGTATGTAGAATTTATAAAACAATCTTTTTTTTTTAGTGTAATTGCAAATTACAGTCCATGGACAGTGAAGGATTGGAAAAATGTATGATCAATACATGTGTTTCTCTGATCAAATTTAGAGACTATTATATGGTGTTATGAGTTGAAACCTATTAGAAATACTCTTATTGAGGGATTTGATAATTAGAGTATAATTGATGTTCCAATCCAATGAATAGAAACATGGTGACCCATATTTGGGAATAAAATAACACAGAGGGTGCAGAGTCAAAAGTGGAATCATTATGGCATTGTGATTTCTATTAGTATAGTTAGATTTAAAATTTTGGGGACGAAATTTCTTTAAGGGGGGTAGAACTGTGACACCCGTTATGTTCCTAACAGGTATTAAGGTAATTATATTAAATTTTTGGTGTGTTAATCAAAAATTTGTTTCATTTAAAATCTATGTCATAATATTTATTTCTACTTATTTTTAGAATTTTCAAAAATTTTCTATGCTTATTTAGTATATTTACCAAAACGTCATGGTAGACCATCCTTTATTGTCTTTCATGTGTAATGGTTAAAAAATAAATAAATAAATAAAAGATAAGACTTATTAAACAAGTCAGATGCCTTGGTTCCCCACAAAGGTCTTATTCCTTTTCTTTTCTTTCTTTTTCTGAGTCTCCCAATAAGACTATTCACTCACATGTCCAAAGCCACCGACTCTTAAAACATATCAGATAACTCATTTTTCTTCACATTTCACACCATTTACCCTTTCTTTCCCCCTTTCTATTTCATCTGTTTCCTTCCCTTTCTTAATTTGATCAAAAAGTTCCATCTCAACTCAGGATCTCTTTCTTCAAGAAAAAAGTCAAGCCTAATAACAATTTCTCAAGGAAACAAGGTAGAGTTTCTAACCAAAAACCTAAATTCTTCTCTACCTTCCCTTTATTCTAAATTTCTATGTTTAAATTATATAATTGTTCTTCATTTCGTGATTAGAGTTTGTGCTTTTGTGTGTAATTGTGTTTGTTTTGAGTTTGAACAATTTCCTATTTAGATCACATTTTTGTAAAGTGCTATAAAAATCAATGTTTGAGAATTTTAAACATGTTTTATGCTAAAAAGTTTGGGGAAAGAGATTTACATGTTTTATTGGTATGATAATCTATGGTTTCTATGTATTTTTTATGTTCTAGGAATTGTTAAAACAAGTCAGATTGAGCTTTGAATCTCAAAATCTTTAAAAATAGAAAACTGGAGTTTTCTAGATTTTGCCTCAATTAGCAGGCTGGACTCTGTCAATCGGCAAGTCAAGCTTAATCGACAGGCTGATCGGACAATCTAAATTTATATATTTTTTCCCGTTTTGTGTTACAAAATGTTTCAAAGATTTCATATAAATGATTATGGCACACTAATAAAAATAGTAGAATAGATGGTAATTGGTGTGACTATGGATTAGGAATTGAGTTAAAGTATGGTAATTTAATGCGTCGTAGGATAACGAAGTACTTGGAACTTATGTAGTGAGTTTAATATCGTGAGCTGGAAGATATTAGCATGGTATTCACTAAGAGGTAGGGATTCTATTACTCATCTTTTGTGACGTTTTGATAAATTAAAATTTGTTGTTTTATGTTTCAAGATTTGTATATACTATTTTGAAGGTATATGATTATATCTATAACATGATGATATAGAACTTGCCTTGTATTGTACAGCGAGGAACATAATGATGTGACACATGTTATAAATTGGAAAGCATGGTTAGGAAGACTTAACTTTATAAATACGGATGAATATAAAGAAATGGTGAGACGTGAAGAGGGCAGCAGTTACGTCCTTGGGCATGAATACCCTAAAAGGTATAATAGGGGGAAGGTGATGACGCTTCCTTGGATCGAAAGTCCCAGAACATACTATACAGGAATCGACTTGGTGAGGACTCGGGGCTTGATGTCACTAGAACACCAATGGAATGTTTAGAGGGTGATAAAGCATGCCCATTTGGGTTTTTTTGAGTTGAGTGATATGAAATTCTATTGCACAGTGGGTATAGATGAGCATAATTGAATCCCTAAACTAATATCTATATATATATATATATATGCATGAAACTTGGTAAGAATGATCATAAGATATCCACTGGAATTGAATATGACAAAATTGATGAATAATGATGAGAGCTAACTAACCATGTATGTCTTAATGTGATAAGGATAAAAACCTAAAGGTGTGTAATGGTTTTCCCTACTGAGCATGTTGTTGCTCATTCTCTTTTTATTTTCATCTTTTCAGGACTCACTAAGTGTGAGGTGGTTACGAGGAAAATAGTTGAGCAAGCTATGTAGCTATATTACAGTGGGATTGCTTCAATTGTTAAGAATGTTCTTCATGATAATGTAAGCATCGATTTTTACTTTCTGTGACTGTATTAAGATGCGTTGAAGGTTGAAATGATGATGACAGTTTTATATTATTAAATTTAAGATGCTATATTAAACTGTGGTTTAATTGATTACATTTTTATTTTGTTTTAAGAAATTTCATTTAAGTCCTGGGCAATTTTATTTTTAAAGTTTTATTTTTATTTCTGATTTTTATTTTAATTCATTAAAAACTGTTAACCCCCATATAGGCGCGTTACATCGGCCCCGCACCAACCCCTCCTCGCCCCTTCGCCCCCTCCCCCATCTGCCCCCTCGCCCGTACCCACCCCTCTCCCCCACCCGCCCCTCTCCCCCTCGGCCCCACCCTCTCCCCACCCCTCTTGCCACCTCGGCCCCACCCACCCCCTACCCCCCTTGCCCCCACCCACGGCCCCCCCTCAGCCCTAATCCCTCACATGTGTAATATGAGTTCATATGTATTTGAAATTGTAAATTTGTGAATATGGGTAATCTATGAAATCGTGTAATTGAAGTTGCAAATTTGTGAGTATATGTAATATGTGTAAGTTGTGAAATTATATATGTAATTGAAATTGTGAAATTGTGAATATGTGTAATATGTGAAATTATATGAATATGTAAAAATGTGTAGTTGAAATTGTAAACTTGTGAATATGTCAAGTCTTGAATACATGCCAATATATGAAATTGGGAACTTGAAATTGTAAAGTTGTGAATATGTGAAGATATGAATTTGTGCAATTATGTGAATATGTCAATATGTGTAATATGTGAAATTATGTAATTGAAATTGTAAATTTGTGAATTGAAGTATGTAAGGATATGTAAATATGTGTAATAGGTGAAATTATGTGAATATGTGCAATTTGTGAAATTATATATGTAATTGAAATTATAAATTTGTGAATATGTGTAATATGTGAAATTGTGTAATTGAAAATGTATGAAGTGGAATATGTGAAGATGTGAATATGTGTAGTTTGTGATTTAATATTAGTATGTATATGTTAGTTTTTGCTTACTTTGCATAGGTACAATGTCTCACGAGATCGATAGTGACCAGCACAAGGACGAGTACGAAGACTACACTCCATCTTCATCGCAATATAGCAAAGGAAACCAACGCAGTAAGCCATGAAGGTGAACTGAATTTGATCCGAGAGTAAACTTTAAGCGAAGGGCTACATTAATGAAAAAAATTCATTGGATGAGAAAGAAAGGGTTAAGAATTGAAGCGACTTTTGATTCAAAAGGCCAATCGGAAGGCACACCTAGCTATGAATTAAGCAGTTGGATCGAGTCCTTAGTCGAGAGCACATTCTGATATGGACAAAAGATTGGAGTTCTAAGGATTTGGATAAAGTAAAAGATGTGATTTGGAGAGAGATATATGAAGCTTTCACAGTTGAGGATTGGTATAGGAAAAGGGCTTTGAAGGTTTGTGGCAAATTAGTAAAGGGGTTCAGATCTAACCTCTACGTTGCCTTTATATAGCCATACCTTTCCATTCTAGAGGAGGATAAAAATGTATATAAACGGCCTCTTACGGTAGTACACTACTTCCCTTCCATAAACAATGACAATTGGGAAGTTTTTATGAGGTATCGACGTTCCATGGAATTCCAACAACTATCATCAAACGCAAGAAAAATAAGAGCGAAAAATAAATACTGCTCTATGGTTGGCCGAGTCGAATATAGAGAGCTCGAGTAATCCTTGGTATGTTAATATTTTAGTCATATTACATATATCAATTATTCTTTTATTACTATGTTACTAACATAGCGTAACACAGTTTGCAAAGGCGGGCATGCTACCAACACGGGAGGAGTTGTGGGTAAAATCATGTCAAGATCCTGATGGCCAGTCTAAAAATCCAAAAGTAGCAGAAATTGAGAACTTGATTGTAAGTTTACTGAACACGAACAATTAATTTGTAATTTAATACCAGATGAAGGATTGCTTGAATACATGGTTATGTTGTTGTTTTACAGGATGAATACACAATGCAACAAAGTCAAGGGAGCTTCCAATCGGTCGGTAATAATGACATTTTGACGAGGGCACTGGGGAAACCGAAACATTCAGGATGTGTTCACGGTCAATCGAAGTATATGAAGCAGTCTCAATACTTTGACCTCCAATCAGGTACTTTGAAATTGAATAGCCAAATGTCGAAGATGTAGATAGAGATCATAGAACTATAGGGTCTTGTGATCAAGCTCATTTCCCAAGGACTTGCCAAGTCGACAGATGATAGCATCTCACAATGCAATAGCTTCAAAGCTAGTTGTAACCCTGCCAATAATGCAGCAGAAGCTCCAGAAGCTCTAGAAGTCCAATTATCACCTCCTCGCAAGAGCCTAAACAATGCAGCTCTTTGTTGAGGATAGAATTAATGGTGGGTGTGCACTTGTTGCGCTTGGGAAGGTGTGGATGGAGAGTCTTCCAACTAATACAGTTCATGGCCGACTATTAGGGGAAGAGCACGTGCGCGTTAGCATCACTACCATCAAAGTTAAAATAGCTAAATTGCCTGTTCCAACACTTGAAGCAACAACTATGGGTGAAGTAGTTGGAAGCTTCGTCGCATAGCCGAAGAGGTTAGTAGAAGTCATCGCATTGACAAAGAAAAGTCAAGCGCCTAGCCATGTTCCACAAGATCTAAGCGGAAAGAAACACCAAAAAAAGAAAAGCTCTACAAAAGCAAGAGAATCACAACCTAAGGTAGAACAAGAACATGAACAAACCATTGCTAATGAGCAACTGCCTGCATTTAACTTCATTTCAATACCTCACGAATTTATGTAGTTGGCTCTATACGTACATTCTTTCATGCGTGATGGGTCGACAATTTAGTGCCCGATACTAGTAAATGTCACTGGCAATGAATTGGTAATGAACAACTGCCTGCATTTAACTTCATTTCAATACCTCACGAATTTATGTAGTTGGCTCTATACGTACATTCTTTCATGCGTGATGGGTCGAAAATTTAGTGCCCGATACTAGTAAATGTCACTGGCAATGAATTGCCTATCTATGTGGGGTATGAAGACGTTTACTACTTCATCAACTTTGATAAAATCGAGGCCAATTGTATCCTAGTATATCTTAGGTAATAACTCCATCCTTACTTCATATTTTTAAAATATAGGTAGAGTGCTTTCAAATAATTGAGTGTATTGTTTTTTATTGTAGTTTTTTGGCAAAATATTGTGAACTTCAAGGCTTAGCGCAAAATTTTGGCTTCATATATCCAGCCATTGTTTCAAGTGCTACAAGAGACCTATAAAGTGATCGTAGAGAACGTGCCACATCACTCCTCCACCTATTAGCTCAAGCACCGAGAGGGTAATTGTTCTTCCTGCCATACAATGTTGGAGAACATTGGATGTTGGGACTTATTTCGCCATGGGAGAACCAAATATATTGGTTTGACCCCCTCGGACACCCACCACATGAGGATTTCATATCAGTCACAAGATTGTAAGTATTAATGTTCTCTTATAAAATTAACAATTTTTAGTTCCACATAATTGTATCATCTATTAATTCATTTAAACATGACACATTGCTAGGGTGCTTAACGATTGAAAGCTTCAAGCGGGAAACAGAAAACAGTGTCACAAATCGACTGAATAGAACGTTGTATTCCAAACCTAAGTGCCCAAGACAACAAGGAAATGTAGAATGTAGTTTTTTTATTCTACGTTTCATGCGGGATATAATTATAAGTGGTATACAAGCGAAAAAAAGATTTTTATATACATACGGATATACATGAAGTTAGATTAGAGTGGGTATAATTTGTAAATAGGTATGTGCTCTTTAGATAGATAGATGGAGATAGTAGATAAACAAATATTTCTCAAAATAGCTCAAATGTAAATGATCTTGTAAATACCCTACAATTTAAATATACACTAATTTTTGTTTGCAATTAGGGCCTTGTTGTAATGGATAACACATGGGACTAGCATCTTGTAGGAAATCAAAAATTTTTGGTGATTTTTTTTAGGGGGATACAAGATTTTCTACGATGGTTTCTCGATGGTTTCTCGAGAAACCATCATGGAAACTAGGGTTTCCACGATAGTTTCTGCAAAACCATAGTGGAATTCTTAAGTTTCCACGACGGTTTCTCAAGAAACCGTTGTGGAAATTTAAGTTTCCACGATGTTTTCTTAAGTAACCGTCGTGGAATCTTAAGTTTCCACAACGGTTTCTCGAGAAACCGTCATGGAAAAGAACTACATTTAACCCTTTTCCTGGGACAATTTTACTATTACCCGACGGTAAAAAACCATCGTGAAAACTCAATGTTGTACCACGATAGAAGTTTTCACGACTGTTTTTTAACCATTGTGAAAATTTTCTATTACGATTATAAACCGTCATGGAATTCACAGTTTGTAGTAGTGTATCTTACTTGAGATATGGCAGTGGAGCAAATGGCATTGTACAGTAAGGTAGCAGGATTTTTGTTCTGATACCAACTGTCATAGCCCATTTTCTTGGGCTGTGATCAAATACTTTTCTTACTTACATTTTCAAGAAAACTTGGGAATATTTTTTTTCTTTTTTTAAATATATTACACATATAGAGTTTAGCAACGTTCGAAATACAAACATATATATATATATATATATTTACATAAACAAACTTTCTTTTACAATACTATTTGCTAAATACTCGAGAGAAAGGTTTTGTCTTACTTAACTATGTTACAACTTTTATGCACACATTTTAAAATAACTTAAAATATATTATAGCAGAAACATAACTATGACGGCATCCATACCCATTCTGTGCCTTACTTATATCCATCCACTAGCTCATCAGTGAATTTATTCTAACCGCTTAGTGGAAATACCTATAGCATGAATTACGAACTGAGCTTAATGTCACGTCCCAAAAGAGCTCTTGTTGAAAGGTGGGCAACCCAGAACTTAAGTACTGCTCTTCGGTCCTCTACCTAGCCGATGTGGGACTTTTTGTACGTTACATTCTCCTCCACCCAATTGCGTGATGCCCCCGTCACGGATCGGCTCTCCTGAGGGTCCCACTGGACCATGGAGAGTCCACACATCAGGCAGGCAGTACCCCGCTTTGATACCACTTGTCACATCCCAAAAGAGCTCTTGTTGAGAGGTGGGCAACCCAGGACTTAAGTACTGCTCTTTAGTCCTCTACCTAGCCGATGTGGGACTTTTTGTACGTTACATTAAGCCCAATAAGTTCTAGCACAGCCCACATGCACATTCACTAAAATGCATGATCTAGTTATGCTTTCTTATAAGCATTCTTTATCCTTATCATGTCATATCTTTAACTAAGGCCCAAGTGTTCGTACCATTGCACACATAGGTCAACGTGACACCGAGACCATACTATAATCTTAAACTCTTCTTGAGTCAGGAGTCGGTATGACACTCTTCTTAATTCTAGTGATGTATTTACCAGTCCATTTATTATGGTCA